>VZRH01000386.1:65232-91993 GCA_013397555.1 Urocynchramus pylzowi | reverse complement strand
GCAAAAAAAAAAAAAAAAAAAATTAGAAATAAATATGAGAGGGTCCTCATAGAATTACTGGGGGAAGCAGAAACAGGAGAGGGTGAAATTAATAAGCAAAAAAACATACAAGAGACCTACAGTGTTTTCCCAGTGCTGCTGAGACTTTTAAAAAAATCAAATTAGGTAATGTAGGAATAATCCTGGAATGTTTATTTTTACCTATCAGTGTGCTTTATACTTAAAAAATGAGTATGTCACAATATTCAGGATCATTCTCTGCTCAGTTGTACCAGGTCTAATCAAGACAAAAATTGCAAAGAAATGGCACAACTCACTCTTGATTTTCTGTTCCCTGTCTCCCCACACGCTTACAAACCCAACATAATGTCCTTGTAAGGAAAAGTCATGTGTGTGTGTGAGAGAGAGAAAACAAAGAACAGAGGAGAAACTGCAGTGTGATGTCAAAGATCTCTCTTCCGATCACCAGTGCCAGGCTCTGAAGTTCACAAAAATCCTCATTATCTACAGAGATAAAGCACATGTTGCCCTGAGGAGAACTTGGCCCACAATGTGAATCTCATAGGATTAACTGAGAGAAAAAGAGCCAGTTCCTGTTAATTTTTTCTCAAGACCTAATGTTAATTAACTTAAACACTGAAAAAAACATTAAAAGTATGTCAAATGCTGAAATTTTTCAATTTCACTGAAAATGTGAAAAATTGCCTGTTCATGTGGCTGGTGTTTAAGGCTTTGAACTCCTATTGATGCATCTTTGATGGTCCTTGCTATCTATTAGGAATCATCCTTTCCTCAAAGATTCACAAATATCCCTCCATCCTACCTGTCTACCCTGACACAATCTGATAGAAAGATGAAAAAGCAGCAAAGACATCATGTGGAGAACAGAGCACAGCCCCCTTTCCCTATATCCCTGTCCCACTTGGGGGTAGGAAGTAGAAAATCAAGAGTGAAGTTGAGCCTGGGAAAAAAGGAGAAGAGGGGAGAAGGTGTTTTAAGATATAGTTTTTATTTCTCATTACTCTACTCTGATCTGATTGATAGCAAATTAAACTCATTTTTCCCACTCAAATCAGTTTTGCCCATGAGACTAATGGATGATTGATCTCTCCCTGTCCTTATCTGGACCCAGGAACATTCTGTTACACCTTCTCTCCCCTGTCCAGGTGAGGAGGGGAGTGACAGAATGGCTTCCACTGACTTCCAGACCGTCCTGAAAAAGCCTGTGCTGCACAAACACTTGTCCTTATCCCTCCTCTGGAAAAAATATCCCTTTTTCAAGGCTCATGAAACTCCCAGCTCTGAAACACTCTACCAGCCTGGGAATTTAGAGACAGAAAGACAGAGAGCTAAAGCAGCACCGTGCAAACATCAAGGCACATTAACTCTGGAGAGCTGAGCCCATTACTTCAGTTTTTCAACCTCCTCACACATTCAATGCCTAGAAACTATTGTGTAGGATAAGAGCAGGATTTTTTTGCTATTATTATTATTTTTTTTCCACCCTTATACACAGGGTGGAATTGCACTGAAAGGCAGGAAGCCCTCATAGTCACAGGCAGCACTTCTTACAATGGATCTTTAAAACCAAAGTCAACACAGTCTATTCTGATTGTGGCATCTACAAGAGGGCTTTGTACCAGAGGCTCCATTCTCCCCTTATTTATTACACACTATTCATCACCCCCCAACAGTCCTCCCCCTCCAAAGCTCCCCTCTGCAAATACATACATCAGCATTTGTGTGGGAAGAACCATGAGTGTCATGCAATAACCGTGGTGACCTGTATCATTTTTCCAACGTAATCATCTCCAGTTATGGTCTGAGGCCCTAAACATCAGTTTAGGAGCTATTAAAACACACAGAGATCCTCAACAGCTCAATTTTTTATCATTCTGAATGCCCTTTGCCTGGTGCATTGAGGCACTCAGTCCGTAACCTTGCACTGAATGCTCTCAATGCTCCCTCATCACAAACAATTTTACTGCCTGAAGAATATAAAAACCCCTGTAATCCTCTCATCCGTGGATTATTTTATTTTTTTTAAATAACTTCTCCATTTGCATACAGTGACAATTTATTATTGTCACTGGAGTGGTAATCTGGGAGGCACCCATCTATCACAGGAATTAAGTGAAGCTTTTCAAAAGGGCAGCAAGCTTGACCTACTTACCCATAAATGTGGGGAGAGACTCAGACAACCTCTATGAACTGACAGACAAAGAAAACAAACCTATTTTTCATAAAAAATGGGGGCAGGGAAGGAGGAAAGAAAGCAGCAAACCTGAGCTATTTCCTCAGTTTTTCGTAATTTTTCTTCCCAGGTCACGGTCATCTCCTGAATCAACTTTTCTGATTCCTCCAATCGTTCTTTTAATTCTGGTGATTTCATAGCCTGCAGGAATAAAAGCAAATGAAACAAGAAAAGCTTGTTGTGCTCTGTGCTTTTTCCCTCTGCAGCCACACAGATGGGAGCAACTTTATTAAGGCAACATGACTCATTTTTCAAGGCACACTTAGCAGTAAGTAAAGGGGTCTTAAAAACACACATTGCACGTAAAGGCAGAATCCACCAAAAAGTTCTTTTAATTAGTTTCAAGTACAGATGTTAACGTGGGGTTTATGTACTTCAACACAAACCAATTACATGATACTGGCAGATTTGCAGAAAGATACTCACACACAAACTAATCTTATTTCTACATTCCAAGTGAGTCATACCAAAACCAGTTTTATTTTTAAAGATCCTGCTGCTCTGGCTATGTCCCCTCAGCTGTCAAACTCTCAAAATGACACCTCACATCTCAGTAAACTGCCATGCCACCAAAATAATTTTATTGCTCATTTTTAAATGGCCTGATGTGTGCATTATTTTTTTCTGTAGGAAAAATGCAGCTCTTCTGGTTATGCACCTCTGCATCTCTACATGCAGTTGACAGAGTGACTGTCAAATGAAGCTTTACAACATGCTTCTGGACACTGAAATTCCATTTTCTTTCTAATTTGCCACAGTTCTAAATTTGTCTGGTGAAATATTCAAAGGTTCCAAAGGACTACCTTAAGAATAAGAAGATACTCCCACAGCCATGCATCAGACACCCCCAAAAACTGAAAGGGTATCAGCATCCCCCCATCCCTGGAAGTGTCCAAGGCCAGGCTGGATGGGGCTTGGAGCACCCTGGGATAATGGAAGGTGTCCCATGGCAGAGGGCTGGTCTAGAAGAGCTTTAAAAGGTCCCTTCTAACTATTCTAAGATTCTATTCAAACTATTCTATGATTTTTAAACTCCATCTCCATACTGGCATTTCCTCCTCTACTAACCCTGCTCAAAAAGCCTGTGGACTTCCTTATGTCATTATTTCATTACTGCTAATGAGGAACATGGTTGGCATTTATGCAATGCCAATTAAACAATGGAAGTGTCATCCTCCAGCATCAGACATTCCTTTACCACAAACCCAAAACTCCTCACAGGAATCCAGATCAAAGAGTGGCCTCATTACACTGCAGTTCCTTCAAGAAAAGGAGCAAATGCCAGGATTGGAAAATCCTGTTTTAAGACAGGAGTTTCCTCTGCCTCAAGACACAACAGTCTAGGAACTGTCAGCTGATGTGTCCTGTGTGGGCTTTTTCTGCTTGAAATACCTAAATATGGGGTAAAATGGAGAAGGACTTGGGACAAGGGTCTGGAGGGACAATGGGAATGGCTTTCCACAGACAGAGGGCAGGATTGGGTGGGATATGGAGAAGGAATTGTTCCCTGTGAGGGTGGGGAGGCCCTGGCACAGGGTGCCCAGAGAAGCTGTGGCTGCCCCTGGATCCCTGGAAGTGTCCAGGGCCAGGCTGGACAGGGCTTGGAGCAACCCTGGGATAGTGGAAGGTGTCCCTGCCCATGGCAGAGGGTGGCACTGGATGAGATTTAAGGTCCCTTCCAACCCAAAATCCCTCCATGATTCTGTGAATCCCACACAGGAAGGGAAGTGAAGCCAAGGCAATTTCCCAAACAGAAATTTGTAATACCAGAAAAAACATGATCAGGGCAAAGGGGTGGACACTACCAGGGCAGAATGATGAAGCCCAGATACTCTCAAGGTTTAATTTGTCAATTTCTTTGGACAATTAGTGAACATTTCCACTGATTTCAGCTGTACAGTGACCTGGGTAATTCTCCTCCTTCCCTACAATGCCCAGATAAACCCCAAAGAAATGGGCCCAGCCTGATCCCAGAGCCACAGGCTGCTTCTCTGCTGGAAGCAGATGAATTCCCAGCTCAGGAAGGACAAGCAGTTGGCCTTGGCACAGACAAATTAAAACAATATGTTGATTCCAACAAAAAAATAAAAAAAAAAAAAAAAAAAAAAAAAAAAAAAAAAACAAAAAAAAAAAAACCAACAAAAACCAATCAAAATGCATAGATTATAAACGAAAATGGGAAAAGAGGATAATTCCATACTCTGTGAGGGAAAAGTCAACTGTCAAGTTCTGTTCTGGCTGTTCAGGAGAGAAAAGGACACTGACACCAAAAGGCAAAAAAAACCCAAACCCCACAACTTGGCAACTTCTATATCTGGAAATGAGCTTTGAAAATGCAGCCTGTCATAATGAGTCAGTGCTTTTGTTCACTTCAGGAAGTTATTTATGCACATTTCTGTAAGAACAATTAGATGGGCAACAAATGTAATGAACTGAAAGGAGCACAAGCCTGTGAATGTGGGGTTTGACCTTTACTGTGCAGCCTCTTAACAGCAAATTGCTCTGGTTTTTCCCTGCCCTTTGTCAATGCCACTGGGATGACAACTAGGGTGGGATTTTAATACTTGGGAAAAGAAAAATTTATTATTTCATCCTTAGGAAACACTACTTCATTACTTTGGACAGCTGCCATTATTTTGGGAGTAATACTAAAAAATTAAACAAATGGGGATTACTTGCAACTCTCAGAGTACTGTTAAATCCGGGCCTGATATTTTAGAGGACTTTTTAGATATTTAATATTATGATATTTAACTTGAGGCACCTTAAAGAAACTGATATACACACAGTGGATGCTTAGCACATTAGGCAGCTCAAATGAGAAGAGTCCAAAATCCACAAGTCATTTGCAGTATCACAGCCAGCATTCCCTGCATACCTCATGATGCAAATGTTGTAATCATAATTTTCCTGAACTGCAAACCACAGGGATGACATCACCATTGCTTTGTCCCTTTGGGAACAGAACTCAGAATTACACTAATTCTTAGCCTTCATCTAACATTTAGACCATGTTTCTCTTGAAATTTCATGCAGAAGCAATTACAGATTAGCTTGGAAAAGACCTTAGAGATCATCAAGTCCAATTTGTGACCACCTTATTAACTAATCCATGGCACTGAGTGCCACATCCAGTTTTTTTTCAAACCCCTCCAGGGATGGTGGCTCCACCACCTCTCTGGCCAGCCCATTCCAATGCTCAATCACTCTTTGTTGTGAAGAATTTTTTCCTTATGTCCAGCCTAAATTTCTCCTGGTGCAGCTTAAGGCTGTGCCCTCTCATCCTGTCACTGCTTGTCTGGGAGAAGAGACCAACCCCCACCTGGCTACAACTTCCCTTCAAGGAGTTGTAGAGAAGTATTGCCTAGTGCCTGTAAGAGATTCAACAGCTGGAAACAGAGAAGAAAACTTTATTTAACTGAAGTCACATCTCACAGGATGTGGCCATGCTGAATTCTTAAAATATATTAGCAGAGCTCTGCCTAAAAATCACCCAGTCTTAACTGGAACTATCCATGCCTCCATGTCCTCTGTATCACAAAGTAAAACCAAGAATGCTCAACGAGATGCTCTGTATCTCAATGAACGTCCATGTTTCAAGACAGACACACAGAAAAATGTAAAAAAAATTATATAAAGGGAGATGGAAGCATCACCTGGATGCCCTGCAACACTCCCTCATGGAATTCTGTCTTAGGTTACAAGATGTGGCTGGGGTGTGTATTCTATTGCCATCTGTTGGAGGTGGGGCAGTTATCTTCTATTAATTGGGCAGTATTCTTTCTCTTCCACAACCAATCCTCCCTCCAGGACATATCTTCTGTTAATGGGACATTGAGCGTCACTGCATGACTGGTAAAATTCCATCATCCCATTGGGAGATGCTCTACCCAGGGGGAGGAGCCAAGCATTCCTGCCTGGATATAATTTGAGATTTGGAACACCACAGGCAACCTTTTCTCACTGGATTCCCAGAGAAGCAGATTTCTTCACCAGATTCCCAGAGGAAGACCAGGTTCATCTACACCACCGCTGGCCCTTCAGAGGAAAACTACATCCTTCTACAGGAGAACCACACCTGTCACTCCAGGAGGACTGCAGCCACCACTTAATGGGACTGCTACCAACACCTGAGGGTGTCAGGTCGTATTCTGACTCTGTCAGTAGTTTTTTCTTTTTGTACTATTGCATTTGTACTTCTTTTTTTAATTTTCCTAGTAAAGAACTATTATTCCTACTTCCCTATCTTTGCCTGAGAGCCCCTTAATATCAAAACCATAACAATTCAGAGGGAGGGGGGTTTACATTTTCCATTTCAAGGGCTGCTCCTGCCTTCCTCAGCAGACACCTGTCCTTTCAAACCAAGACAAACTCCTTCTGGAGAGCCAAGCTGAGCCTGGGTGGGGAGGTTTGCTGGATTTGCAAGGCTCCCAGTTTGTACCTCGGCCTTGGTGAGCTGCTCCCGCAGCTTCTCCACCTCCTCGCGGAGCTCGCGGATGATGCGGGCGTTGGGGTCCTCGTTGACCACGGCGTGGTTGACGATGTTCTTGGCCCTGTCCGCGTAGCGCAGCGTCGACAGCGTCTCGTCGTAGTTGTCGGCCGCCGGGCTCACCGTGGCCACCATGGCCGTCTTGCTGTTGCCCCCGAGGCTGTCCTGGAAGGTTGGGGGAAGGTGTTTTAGAATCAGTATTTTTATTTTGGTTTGCTGGGTTAAGAGTTTAAGCTGTGCGAGTTAAGAAAAGGTCGTGGTTTTCAATGTTTGTTTTTGAAAGCTCGTTTAGGAAATGGCATTCTTGGATTTCGACATTCTTGGCTTTTTTCAACAGGAATGAAAAAAAGGCCCTGTTTTGGGCTTTACAGGGCCTGGTAAAGGATTCAAAGTTTTTTTTCCTATGTTTTCTACTTAGGTTTACAAACCAGAAATGTAAACACTTCAGCACTGAACTTCTCAGATGCTACTGAGGGAGCTCAGGAAAAACCATGATGCATTAAGATTATTTCATTCTAAAGACTAGAAGACAGATGTCGTCAAGAAATAGATTACTAAAATATCTCTTCATAAACAATATAGCTGATTTTATTCTTATAAACATTCAGAATGGGACTCTTCCCTTCCTCCCACCGTCACAACTCACAAGTCTAAACTGAGTTATATAAGAAATTACCCTCCTGGAATTTGGTTGAGAGAAAAGGGTGGCATGAAACAAGGAAGGAAGGAAGGAAGCAAGGAAGGAAGGAGTCAATCTTTTTACTGACTATAAGATTATGGTTTATAATTTCAGTCAAATATAGCTACATGAAGATAAAATATTCTGGTTTAACTTGTGCAGCATATTTTTTTTTTCTGTGTGGCAGTTTGGTTTCTTTGGTTTGTTTGGAATTTTGGGGTGTTTTTTTTTTTGTTTGTTTTTTACCCAATTTCCCTTTCTGAGACAAACCACGCTCTTAATTTTCATCTTCAATAACCCATGAAATGTAGGTCAGGCATCGCCATTAGAACAATCTGACTGCATTAGCTGCTTGTCAAACCATTTCAGTTCCAAAGCACACGTGGAGCTTTCCCCAGCAATCATTAAAATGCTCCTTTAAGTATTTCCCCAAGACTCTCCTTTTGGCTGCATGATGCCTAAACCAGTTTGACAGCAGTCAGGCTGTTGGCAGCACTTGGCTGTCTCTGGTCATGCAAAAGGGCATGGAACTCATATGGAACATAAATCTCTATATATTTATACTGTTCAACACAGTCAGCACAGGCAGGTAAGTGTATTCATACAGAAATCAGCAGCAAAGAACAGCTTTCTGACTGATCTCACCGTGACTTTTTTCATCCAAGGATTAGCCAATGTTTACTCCAAATTAATCCATGGCTTGGGAGGGTCCCCTCTGTACCACAGAAATGTTTTTTTAACTGAAAACTTTAAGACTAACAGGAGCAGTAATGAATCAGTCCATGGGATTTCCTGGCCAAAAATTAGGAATGACACCCTGCAACTGCAAGACCTGTTCTGCATAAAAAGCTGGAGTTTGGCAGGGAGTTGGCCAGGTACTCCCCTACCAAATCCAACCTTAACTGTCTGCACTTTGGGAATGTCCTTCACTGCACTAATTAGCTCCAAAATAGGATGAATTCATTATTTGAATTGCAGCTCTGCTGTAGAGGCAGCTGAGAACACTGTAACAGTGATACACCAGAACCCACAATACACCCATTATAAACTGGGCAAAGTCCCTCTTGTTGCAATTCAAGCCCAATGCCAGACTGTCTGATCAAGTTTTATGTATAAAACCCATGTGCTGATTTCACTGGTTTCTTTAATGATAAGCAAGAAAGGTGAAAAAATAGCAAATCAGCCTCTTCTGTGTAAACCAGCCTGGCAAGGCTGGGCTTGCACGTATTTGTGAGACAGAATGAAAATAAATAAGTTATTTCTAAGAATTAACTAGCTTTTTCTCCTCTAGGAGCAAGATTACTGTGAAAACAACTCAAAATGTAGAGCTCAGAAATTATATTTTTAATAGCAGCCATTAGGCTTCTGATTAACATGGGAAAACAAGACGTTTGTGCCAATACAATTTGATTAAAACCAGAAGTTACAGAACTGACAAAGCTATTTTGCTCCCTGCACATAACCTGAAGCCACTGCTCAAGCAATGCAATTTTTCACCTGGCACTTTTGTCTAAAATCCTCAACAAAATTAAGCAAAAAGAGTGACAGATCTTGAGGTCTCCTGAGCTGATTTCTCAGATCTGTGGAGAGACACTGTATGACAAATATTCCTGCAGTTAGAACACATTTAGTCTGCTTTGGTATCATAATTACAAGTTGAAAGCCAGGGAGAAAGCTCAGCCCACCATCTCATGGCTTCTCCAAACAGGCCCCTTTAAATGAATAAATCCCTCCTTTGATCTCTAATTAAAAAAAAAAACAAAAAAAATTTAAATTTTCCCCCTTTCAAAACAAAGCTTCAATGAGAGCTTGTTTGTTAAAAAACCCCAAAAGCCCCCAACCCTTTTGTTGGCACTAACGTGGCTGATGCTGGACACAAAGAGGGTTTGCCTGAAAGGAGGCAGAACAAAAGTGGGCTCCCATTCCTGCGCCGTGTCCGGCCGGCGGCACCGTGGCCACAATGCCTCAGACAGGTGCTGAACAGGAACTGCAGTCTGCTCCCTGGATTTGTTTAGAAATGGAGCAGCAGAACTAATTCCAACAAGGCTGGAAATTCATCAGGGAGGTTTCCACCCTGCTGCAGCCACATCAGGAACTCAGAGTGCACCGGGGCAAAGTGAAGCTGCGCAGGGGCTTTGTTGTCAAATTGAAGAGAGCCAAAGAAATCACTTGTTTCTTCTGAATGAGAGCAAAAACTCAGTGTAAGTACAGAGAGGCAAAAATGTATTTAAACACTGAAAAAGCCTCAGTGCAAGAACACTGTGCTGTGAGAACTTGTTTTACTCAGACACTTCTTGTGTTGTGCAATTTAGATTTTTATGTGGTTGTTTGATGTTCAGATCTCTAAGGGTTAAATAAGTTCACAAGTCATGCTAAAAGGTTCATTAAAAGGCAGCACTGAGAAAAATGAAGGCTTCTGTGTCAAGAGGTTACAGGAACAGGGATTTTGTTCTACTTAAGCATTGAATTCAACTTTGTTTTCAAATCTCTGCAAGGAAATTTGGTGTTGGTTTTCTTTATATTTCCACACTTCTGTACAACCTGCAAGTCACTTTGTCTTTTTCTTTCCACATGTGCAGTTAAACCTCAAGGATTTTAAATTTAAACAACCCTAAAAACATTGCTAAGAAAGGGTGGGGAAGCCAAAACAACAAAGTATAGCCAGAACACCCACAAAAAATTAAGAGGACAAAAGAAAGACTGGTGGTGCCACAAATCAGTTTCTTCTGAGATGATTTCTTTCTACCAATAAGTATCTCAGCTGCTCCTGGATAACAACTAAAGAGAGCACAAGGGAAAAAAAAAAAGGAATTTGACATATATAAATCTCATATTTAACAATTTGGGTTTCTTCCTTTAGACTGTACCGATGTTCATCCAAGTGCCATCATGATACACTCCTTTTTCACCCAAAATAAGACTAAGTAAGAGTCCTGTGCAGTTCAGAAAATGATTTAACTGCTCATTTCACATGAACAGCATCTCTGAAGTCTTCTGACCTGTTCCTCAGACTACAACTGGGATAATGCTCTGCAATTATACTCTGCTGACAAAAGTAAAATATCTTAACAATTAAATTAGACAATTAGGAAAAGGTAATTGTCTTAACATCTTCAGAACTAAGCATACCAGGATGTAAAATCAGCTGTATGCAGAAATAACCCAAATTAAATTTGCCCCAAGGTTATGTGTGAAGCTGTACTTACGCTGACCCATAAAATATACACTGCTTTTAATTTTATTTTCAAAGTTCCTTAATCCTTAGGCCATTGCAGGTCAGCAGAAGACACACATTTAGTCTGCAGAGACTAAATATGCAATGGCTTACATCCAGCTCATTTTCCAAAGACAATTATGGTTAACATCAAACCCAGAAAATGAGGCAAAAAGCACAGAATTTTGATTTCAGTCAATGAGACTCTTCTCCCCCTTTCCTCTCTTTTATTTCACTTTAAAAAAAAAAAGAAGATTAAATAAAAAAANAAAACAACAACCAACAAAAAACAACTTACTTACTTTAAGTAACCAAGTGAGCACAGAATCACGATATGGAACAAATTTGTTCTTGTTCTTGCCAGCAGCCTGATCTGCCAGGGCAGAAATAACCAGCCCCAGAGTTGTGAGGGATCTGCCCAGAGAACACAAACAGTTATTAACAAGGGTAAATATTCATAAGTCAATGCATATTTAGACAGTGACTTTCTCTCTGAAAACATGCTCTGAGGAAAAAATTCCTGGTTTAATTTTGATCATTCTTTCTTCACAAAAGCTCCACTCCTATTTTTTTCAGTATGTTTTCAGTCTTAATAATCAGGTCTTCACAATGAAATTTATGGCAGCTGCAGGAACATAAATGTTTTTTAAAAATATGGAGATCTTATTCCCATATCTAAGAATACTGCATGTCGGAATGAGAAATAGAGAGAAGGAAAGGAGAAAGATTGACTATGGGAGAGAAGAAAAGGAGAAAATTGACCACAGGAGCTTCATACTGTTTTACAAAAAGACTGTATTTAGCAGGAAATGGTGATAAAAAAGGAAAACAAATAATCTCAAAGTCTTACTTGTTAATGTTGCTTCCTTCTTTCAGCCTGTCTCCTGCAGCACCAGTTTTAGTTGCCCTTTCACTACCTGCCAAGTCCACCAGGCTGAGCTTGCCCACCTTCTCACCTGATGTCTGGGGAAGGAACCAGAGAACAGCCCCTGTTAGGTCACTTCAATCAAGTCACACTGTTTGATGTATTTTACAACAGGAATCAAACTTCATTTTTGGTGTAAACTCCTGTTCCAAGCCCTTTGAGAAGGGCTGGATTTGAACAGGGTCCTGTGCTAAGTCACTACCTGCTGCTTCAGAAACAACAGGGAAGTCATGGATGTTGTGGAGTCAGGTACTCTGATATCTTCAAATATCTCAGAAATCTCTAGAGGAGATGTACACAGGGCACACTAATGTGCTGCTGAACCATGAAAAATTCAGAGTTATGCCAAAGGAGTCACAAGCAGGGACATGAGGTTCACAATATCATCTTGAAAACAAGTCTCCTAAAATCCTTGGATTTTATACCAGGGTTTCTTCTGTTTTTCAGTGACCACGAATGACCTGATGACAAGCATGTTATAATTTACATAAATTATCAAATTGCAAAGTCTCCTTTATCCTTATCAGCCTCCTGGAACACGATCCCAGCTATGTGAGTATTGAAATGTGTAACACAGATTTTGTTACAAATCCTTTCATCTCATTTGAGAGACCCAAAATGACATTCTGAAACACTCCATGAACTCCCTAAATCAATTTGAATTTGAAGAGCCAACTGTCTTTGAGAACAGCTTGCTCACATCATGTTCTTCTGCAGCATCTGCACCTTCAGCACCCCAGGATCCCATTGCAAAGTGCTGTGTCCCATAAATGAATGGGATAATTAAAAGCAGTAAGCTCTCAAAAATTACACCCTAAACCTATCAAAATATGATGTGATCATGGAATGTGCCATTTCCAGGACTGAAAGGACCAGCAGATGGGAGAACAGGGAAATCTGTTGCAGAAGCTCACACAGGGGTCACTGGCAGGTGCAGAGAACATGGACAGTCACAACCACTCTGCATCCAGGCTGAGCAGGACCACACAAAAACCAGGCATGAAAAGCATGCACAGAAGAGCCACAGCAAAACTGGAATGACAAAATATGGAAAAATCAAAAAAAATCAGCACAGTATCATGCTGATTTGAAGTGCAAAGGGAAAAAAAATCCAAATAAAGAAAGAGGAAAATTGTGTGGATAAGATGATTGGTGGAAACTGAGAAAAAAGGAGGAAAAAAAGCCCAAATTCTTGTGATGCTTTCCAATATATTCAATATTTAGGCTCAGATTTGCTCTGTGGACACTCCAAATTTCTCCAAGGCTTTGAAAATATTAAAGAATTGTCCAAGCACAGAATCTATCAATGAAGTTTAAAGATACTTCTTTCAATTCCAGTTTATCACCATTTTCTGTGAGGGCCTAAACAATATTGACATAATGTATTTCACGCACCCCTCCAAGGCATATTTATGTATAAGGAAACATAAATTCAAATATTTGCAGCTTTAAATGCTTTTTCAATATTTAATACATAGACATAAAAGCATTAATGGCATACAATGCAAAATACTTAAAAGCAGCATTTTTTTTCAATTTAGAAAGTTGATAATTTATACAAATTTGCATTAATTTAGAAAGCTGGTAATTTATACCAATTTGCATTAAATAATCATGGGAAGGGGATCACCAGAGCTACACTCAGGTATATTTCCATTTTTCACTTACTTCATCTTTAGCCTGTACTACAAACTGCTGCTTCCAAAGAAATGTTTCTTTTCCTGTGAAATACATTAGAGCAAGAGACACATTCCAGCCTGACATTTGGACCTTGCAGCTGGATTTTCTTACCCCTGATTGCACATCATAGAGTGTGTGGGTGAGGATGATCTTGAAGACTGCGTGGGACCGACTGCTCTCCTCATTCATGTTGGTGGCAGCCACTGTCCGAGATTTGTTGCCCTCAGACATCAAGGACTCGATGTCCTAAATACAATTTTCACAGCCATGAGCATATCTGCATTAACATGCTTTTCAATTACCTCCAGAAATCATCTCATCTTGGTCAAATACAGCATTTTCTTGCTAAGCCTCCCATTTGTTTATTCAGAAAATGTGAGGAAAAAAATCAAAGTGATCCCCACCTTTAAAGCCTAGAAACTCCACAGTGTCATGACTTCACCCACTCCTCAACTTAGATATTAAATTCTCAACAAAAATAATGCAGCTGGCTGCACACAGCAACACTCAAAAGCAGAGAAAGAAGTGAGGAACAGCAATATGTGTTTGAACCCTGTCACATTTTAGCCTCAAGTTGTCATGGTCTGAGGATCTGGAATACTGACAGAAGGCTCAGAGGTTTATAAAACAGAACCATGCTGACCAGGACATTATATTCCTCCAAATTTAAAGAGTTTATTAAGTGCTTTGATCTGTTGTGATGCTTGAGAAAGGTGCAGCTCCCCTGCTTTGGGGTTTCACATCAATTGTGTAAAATAGTTAAAACCTCTATTTCTGCATCTCTAGCTGGGTGATGCTAAAACAACTCAAATAAACAGTCAAACAAAGGACCACCACAGACCACTGACTCCAAATTCTGAATTACAAAAAGCTGCTGGGCAACATGGAAAGGCAAAGCATGAAATGTGTCCTGTCTTAGCAGAAACCACCATGGAGAACTGGATGAACACCTGGAGAAACTGCAATTGCACGTTTTCATGTTTTGGTTAAGCTGACAGATTCCATCCCATATTTATCCATTTTCCCCACAATAAGTTAATGCTCCTTAAAAAACCAGGGCATTTTATGAATTCACATATAAACATTTACTGTCCTGCAAGCCAGTTTCATGTGATGCTCTCAAGTATTTGCTTGGTAAACAACCATTAGTTCATAATTCAGCGTGTGCTACTGGGAAGGGAAATTACTGAGTAGAGCATGACAGGCAAAAAGTGACACAGTGGGGCACTGAGAGCCTGTCTCTGCTTAATCCTGGGCCTGTAATTAATCACAGAACACTTTCTCATGACAGTTTGCACTCATCTTAATGCTGAGAGGAAATCTG
This sequence comes from Urocynchramus pylzowi, assembly GCA_013397555.1. Taxonomy (NCBI): domain Eukaryota; kingdom Metazoa; phylum Chordata; class Aves; order Passeriformes; family Fringillidae; genus Urocynchramus; species Urocynchramus pylzowi. The sequence goes on along the minus strand of VZRH01000386.1, from coordinate 77,428 downwards.
TTCCATTCAGCAGCTGAATTACTTCCAGAATTACTGAGCAGCATGAGATGAAGGGAGTTTCTGCTCTCAGCCCTGTTCTCCCCAGGGATCACAACACAACAAACTACAGCTCTCTTCCTATAAGATTACTGATAAGGAGCATTTTAGTAATTCTGTCCAGCTTAAGGGACAGCACCTGGTGTTTAGGATGTCAAGATAAGCCTTTCATAAAGTTGATCCTTACCTTGTAGCTAGCAACAGCTAGTTTGGATAGGCCATCTACGTAAGGGCCATAAACACTGTGTTCTCTAACCTTTAATGACTGACGGCTTCTGGTTGGGGGAAAAAAAAGGGATTTATAAGCACATGACTGACTTAAGACAACATTTACACAAAGTCCATTTCTCACTGACACATCTCAAACAGGATGGTCTCACAAATACCCACTGAAGCACAGAGCAAGGGCCAGAATGCAAACACAGAAAAGCTTCATAACACATAAAAAGCTGACACAGACAGTGGTGTCACTTCACAAAAGTTACATTTACTCCAAGCTTTTAGTCTTGCTACTTTATTTTGATTTATAATGAGGAGATGCTGAGATCAGGAAGTAGCAAAAGCCATCCTAGGCAAATGTTTTAGATGGGATCCATTAAGGCAAACTGGCTATATAAAGGAAGAGTGTAGGACAAATACTACAGTGCCATTCACACACGAATTCCGTACCCTTTGGGGTCAAGGAGATCTCTGACTTTCTCATTGTAAATCTCCATGTAGGATACTTCCACTTTGAAACTCTGCTCTTCATTTTCTTCTTTCTGTGCTCTTTCAAAGAGTCCACTGCAAAGTCTAGGGATTAATCCAGGCTGATCAGCAGTACCCATCATGGTGTAGGATTTTCCAGACCCTGTGTGAGGGAAGCTGTGATTAGAGAACATGCAACAAAGGATCCTGCTGTGCAGAATACTGACAGGAAATAAAAGAGGTTATTTTTTTTTTTTTTATTTCAATGAAAGGTATTTGTTCAGTTTTCTGCCTTAAAGTTACCCAAACACCACTGAGCTAAAGATTATTTTAATTAAAAAAAAAAGGAAAACAAGAAATTTGGTTCAGAGTGCTGGAGAACTTTTAGGTAGATACAGCCTCACTGCAGATGACATGCCATTAATGAGAAAACTCTTCATATTACTCTTTAAATATTAAAATGACAATTCAAGATTATTTTAACCACACAGGCAGAAAATCTGAGCAATGCTCTGAGCTCAAGGACGATCATGGTCATGCCAAAGATTATCATATGAAGTGTGAGAAATAAGGGTAGCCAGCAGCAACAAAACCTTACTTCTCATCCTGCCCACCTCATATCTGATGTTACAAAAGAGGAAAACATTTCTTATCTACGTTAGAAGGTATTTCTCCTCAAATAATGTTCACAAGAGCTGTGGAAAGAACCTCCAGCCAGAACACAACACCTTTGGAGGGAACACTTCTCCCTTATTCTGGGACTCACCTGTTTGCCCATAGGCAAAGATACAAGCATTGTAGCCTTCAAAGGCATTCTGAAGAATATTCTCTCCAAGGCACTTGAAAACAACATCTTGACCTAGAAAAAAAACACACAAGCCAACACTGTAACACAGCAAGAGCTTTTTGTCCCTTGATTTGGATTTTTCTTTTGGATTAGGTAAAAGCTGTGAGGGTCTTCCTCCTGTTGCTGCCTAAATCACATCCAGTGTTTGTTCCCTGGAAAGGAGCAGATGTGCTTCACATTTATGCTGATGTAAAAATTAGGGGCTGGGATGATCATGGATATAACTGGATGTGTTTAAAGCAAATATCCTATCAAGGATATTTGATACTATCAAGGATATTCATACTCAGAAGTTTTATCAGCAGAGAATCTACGACCAACTGCAGAATTTAATCTGGTGGGGAATGACACCTCCTCAAAATATACTCAAGCTGTACATTTTAATGACAGTCAGTTGATTTTAATCCAAGGGAATCAGCAGAGCACTGGAAAATTTTATTATGTAAGATATTGGATAATATCACAAGGAGATTTTTGCAGAGAAGGGATTACAAGTATGTGGAAGACATGGATATTCACAGGGTATTTTGCACTGGCAAAAAGTAAGGTGTAACACTTTTGTAACTGAACTTTGAGCTTTTGGATCATTTTCCAAGCAGAGGAAGGAAGGTTTAAAATATTTGGGTAGTAACTACTTGAACAAAATCTATTTTCAGAATTAATTTTACAACCAGAAAAACTCAAGTCTGAACAAGGCATGACAGAACTTTATGGACTGAAAAGTCCTCTCAAATAATGTTCCTTTAAGCTCTTTCTTTCTCTCATTGAAGTTCCTATCCTTACAGCCAAATCCATGCTAAATTCCCCATCAAAAGTACCAAGAGCTCTGCCAGGCTCAGCTGGGGTAACACTTCCACTGTATAACAGACCAAAATATCAGTTATATAGGCACCACCAACTTTAGTCTGAGAAACAAAGTATGTAATATTCCTTTGTAATTTGTATGGCTGAAAGTGTCACATTTTTCTCAGTGCCTTGAGAGGTTATTATCCATTAGTTATTTGTTAAAGATATTAAAATTAAGAAGTGTATGTGTCTTTGACTTTTCTTATGATTTTCATAAAATAAATGTTAACAAGTTCAACTGATCCCAAATTTTAAAGGATAACACCTATGAAATGAATAAATTATAGGAATGATAAGTCCAAATATAGTTCATAGTTTACCATAACTATCTGCCAAAATGCATTATAATAATACACAGAAAACTTTTAATTGGATACGTTACACATTCTCACAAAAGCATCTGAACTGACATACACTTAAGTGAAATTAGGCTTTTATTAATATTTTATTAATATTCCTTTATTAGCTTTTACTATGATGCCAAACTCCCATCAGCACTGAAAAACATGAAATTACATCTAACAATGCTCCTCAAAAGAAAGAAATGGGTTTGATGCATTTAAAATGATGGAGTTGGAGCAGTATTTTAAATAAAGCTGTAAACAGGAGTAAGGCATCAGTGTGCTGGGTTTCTCCACTCTCTGCACTGCAAAGGGGTGGCAGTGGCCATTGCTACTGTCATCTTTAGAGAACAGAAACTGGAATGATTGAAGATTTTCCCTTTTTTGACAGCAGCCAGTCATAAAAGAGACAGCACTTTGAGCCATATGGCCTGTGTCCTGCAGCAAGGACTGTATTTTAATCAGATCATTCCCACTTGGAGACAACCAAGCCACAGTAAATATTATTACCTGCGTATTTTTCTTTGACAGATTCATCCATAGACCAAAAGCAGTGATCATATGCAAACACCTGCAGGGAAACAACCAGGACACCTTAGAACAGCTGCTGCTAAATCTAACACGTTATTCACATTCTGACATTCTGAAGTCAACATGCATTCCCACTGAATCCCTTATTTTCTATTAATTTGAAGCCTAAACAAACACTTCATTTTCCTGTATGCTTTTATTTATTCCTTGTTTCTGTTTTTTCTTTTCTGTGCCAACCCTACTCCCCACTCTCCATGTGCCAACCCAGTGGATGTCAAGGACCTCTCCATTTCTCCCTCCAAACCCATCCTTGCAATTCATTTTTCACCAGAGTTTCTCTTTTGCAAACTGACAGATGTCCTCTAGCTCTTTCTGCCTCCCATCTCCCTGTGCCTCTTGTCTGCATAAATTAAAAACAAGCCTTAGGGTAGGAAGCTCTTTCCATACACGAGGAGTATGTATTTATTTACATTCCATGACAAACCAAAACAGCCATCAAAGTCTAATATTTCCAAAGAATAACAGAAAGCAAATCAGTTTTATCATGAAAAGAGCAGCACTATAGTATTTTTAATAGAAAACTTTCAATTTTGCTATAAATTCATCGAAAGGTCCACAGGCACCTTTCGTCCTGAAGGATGACCTGAAATAATACAATGTGTATTTTGGGACAGATGTTTGCAAAAACAGCTCCCCTGGGTATGTATCTGCAAGGAAAAATATTAATTAGGGTAATGTCTGACCTACATTCACAGAGGTAAAATTTATTCTGTAGGATGTAGGAAAAGGGAAGTGCAATGTGGGGCTCTCTGGCTATGGATTTCCCCTCTAAGCTTAATGGAAGCTGCTCTTTCCCCTTTGGATGTCCTGCATTGTTACACTGCTGACTACCAACATTTATGAAAATGCTTAACATAGCAAAAGCCTTGAAATTTAAATAACTTATCTTCAAAAATAAATAGTTCCCCCCCCATACTACATTGATGTACCAGCATCAAGAGATAAAGTAGTTATTTTATATCCGCTGAGGAAACAACAACTTGTGTATTAAAAATTAAGGTGCTCTTTTTTTTTTTTTTTTTTTTTCATTTTGAATTCATTTTACAGCTAAACATATTATTAAAGCATCCCAAGCCTTCAGAACATTTAGTAAAACATCACAGGCTGTATGAGCACATCCATGGAGCTGAACCCTGATCTGCCAGGGCAGAGTCTTCAGAACAAGCGCGAAGTCACGGGACCATAAAAACAAAATGAGTTTGCTTTAACACAAATACCAGAAAATGCTTTTAAAAAGCCCACAAAGAACAAATATCCTCCATTCAGAGTCTGCAGTGCTGAGTGTGGATGTTCTCATTTGTTCCTCTGACTCATTTCTTGGCACAGGCTGTACAGAGCATTTCTGCAGCAAGGAGATGCTTCGAGTTTCTTACTCAGCAGCTGAGCAGCAACAGAGCTCTGCAAAATGCTTTTAATATTTGGATAACCCAAGAGTGAGCAAGTGATAGGACAACCCTCACACACTGATAAAAGCCCTTACCTTTGGGTGAGTTCTGCTGTTCCCCAATGCATCAGGATTGGAAAGGATTTGGTACAAGGTCAGGGGAAGAAAAAAAAAAAGACAAAAGAAAAACAAGGACTGTTAGTTGTAGTGATTTCAGCTTAATTGTGCTATCATTAATTACTGGAATGCTGTATTAAAAGTTCATTTCTCTCCTCACATCTCTCCTTGCTTACAGATCCCAAGTCATTTTATAAACCCTTTTAGGGGCAAAGATTTGAGATGCTGCTCAGAGTTGATTTAAAATTCAAAGCCACTGATTTTCTTCATGCTGCATGTCTTTCTCATTCTCTCAAGGGTTTATTTTTCTTGTGACACCTCTCCCTCTCTCTGGGTGTCACTGCCTCTTAAAAATAAAGTACCCAAGCAACATAAAAATTTCCAAAACCACTTGAACAGGAACTTCAGGAGTGTTATTCAAGAGGAAATTTCAGAGTCCAGCCCCAGGCTTGCCCAACCCAGCTTTCTCTGGTTGCTGGGACAGCAGAGCAAACATTTGCTTCTCTAAAAGAATGAGCAGAGAACAGCAATTCTTCTACTCTGTTATGTGCAGAATTTAAAAGTTTGGGGGTTTTTGTTTGTTTGTTTTTAAGCAAGCACAAAATTACTGGAGTGACCTTTAAAATACCAGCACAGCCTCAGTCGATGACTGCAGGTTATGCAGCCTCCCCACATCAGAGGCTGGAGAAAAGCAGTAAACACACAACAAGGCACTGATATTCCCCTTGTCCTGGACCTTCCAAATGACATTAGGAAACTCTTGACATCAGCAGCGAGTAAAGTCTTGTGACAAGCAACACTGATTTTTTTTTTTAACAGAGCAGGAGAAAGACATGGGAGCCATACAAGATTACCCTCAGAGCTCCTGCTGCTCACAGGGCTTGAGAAGCAAGTTTAAAAATAGTAATTTCTGAGCATTGTCTCTCAAAAACAATTGTTTATTACACAAATCCATCACCCCTTTTCACTCGTGCCTGGATCTGCTGTGTGTATCTGTTTGACAGACCAGGAACAACGGGCACTTGGGAGAGCAGGATGATTATTTAAGTCAAGGTCACCCTGTGTCATGGGGTCATCCAAGTCAGCAATGACAACATGACCCCTTTTCCTCTGCCATCTGGCTTAGCTGAAATAAAGGCTCTCCCAAGGTCCTTGGCAGCCAGCTTGGTGTGGACTTCAGGCTGTTGCTCCTGGGTGGATTTTATTGAGGGAATCTCCTTCATTGGGGCTGTGATCCAGATACAGGAGACTCCAGAGAGCCCCTCTGGATCCCCCTCAAAGAGACAAAGGAGCATTTTCATGCTTTCTGTGCTCTGAAATGCTCATGGAGGACTTTGCTGCAGGACTTCACTGGAAACTGCCTTTAGGGAAGCTCTGCTTAAAGGGCAAGTTAATTACTCTTCCTACAAAAACATTCTCCTTGTAAAACAAAGGGAGCAGCAATCCTGGATTCAGAGTCTGAGTTTAGCACTGAGAGATGTGACACAGCCCTGCTCACACTCCCCAGCCCAATTCCAAGGCAGGATTATATTGCAACAACCCAGCTGATCTGCCCAGCCCTTAATATAGGCCATATTATTGAGTATTTGGGTTAAAGCAGCCATAAGGATATAATCTGAGAAGTTCTATTACAGACACAATTTTAAGATTATGGATTATACAGGGCTATGTATCATCAAGCTTAACTTAAGACCTTTAGTCTGAACTAAGTATCTCATTTTCTGAAGGGCTGCACAAATATACAAACCCAGGTCTTGGGTCTTGCTTAATCCAAATGTGAGGGAACAGAAGCCCCACAAAACCCAGAGTGCAGCATTTGGGATAGAGCACAGCTACACAGAGCTGCAGCTTGTGTGATGTACTTTTGACCACAAAGAGAATAAATGGGACAAATGTTTCCCCAAGGAAAGCATTAAGGGTGCAGCCTGCATCACATACATTGTGCTGTGAACATATGAGCCCATTAATGCTGCAGCTGCGTGCTGGGCCCAGAAACCCATGAAAAGATTTTTAGCCTGATTCAAAATCCCTTGGGAATTGAATAGATGGGGAAATAGGGCACTCACAGCAGCCTGGTTGGCTGCAAGGACACACTGGGAGTGCTGGGTGTTCACACCCAAGAGCTCCTGTCCATCCCAGAGGTGAGGAGAAGGTAAATACCAAGAACAGCACCACCCACACAGCAAGGAAGGATCTCCTACCACAAAACACACGTGACAGGAACACGTGCCGAGAACAGGGAGGTGACTTTCCCCCTCTGCTCTTGTCAAACCCCACCTGGAATGCTGCACACAGTTCTGGTGTCCCCAGCATGGGAAGGACATGGAACTGCTGGAGCAAGTCCAGAGGAGGCTATTATAAGGTTCATAAGAGGACTGGAGAACCTCCCCTAAGGAGACAGGCTGGGGAATTTTGGGCTGTTCAGCCTGGAAAAGGTTGTGTGAAGACCTCACAGCACCTTCCAGTGCCTGAAGGGTGACAGGGAAGCGGGAGAGGAACAGTTCATCAGGAACTGGAGTGACAGGACAAGGGAGAATGGGTTTAAACTGGAAGAGGGGAAATTTAGGTTAGATATCTGGAAGGAATTGTTCCCCATGAGGGTGGGGAGGCCCTGGCACAGAGAAGCTTCCAGGGATGAAGCAGCCACAGCTCCTTTGGGCACCCTATGCCAGGGCCTCCCCACCCTCACAGGGAGGAACTCCTTCCCAATATCCCATCCATCCCTGCCCTCTGGCAGTGGGAAGCCATTCCCTGTGTCCTGTCCCTCCATCCCTTGTCCCAAGTCCCTCTCCATCCCCAAGGATGCTGCCATTCCGAGGTGCAGGCAGCTCCTCGGCCAACAGCCAAAAATTCACATCTATCTCAGACAGAGCAGAAGCATCCGAGGCAGGGAGGCAAAACTTATCTTTCAGCCATGGAAGGATGTCACTGAGATGCTTCCAGCTACTTGTTTTCACTTGTATCCAGTCTGACAGGAATTCGCCAACTCCCTTCTTTTATCTCCTCTCAGTTCAATGTCAAACAGTAGTGGAGGGAATCTATGGAGGGAATCTAATGCATCTAATTTAATTCTAAAATTAAAAAAGGAGGAAGACTACTCCAAAACAACATCCTACATTTAACAGTATTTTATTTGCAGCGAGAAATTGCAATGAGATGATCTTCAAGGTCTTTTCCAACTCAAATCATGCAGTGATTCCATGAATACATAGGTTGTTTTGAGAGTGAATGAAGACATGGAGTTTGGGTAATAATTTCTGTTTAAACTACCTCTTACACAGTGTAAATGTGTCCTGATAAAGCTTCTTGATAAGGACACACTTTTCTATGAACATTGTGGTGGTTCCACAGATCTCAAGCACAATGTAAAAATATGAATAAAATCAGAGCAGGTCCCAGCTGAGACCATGAATGCATGTGCAATACCATTACTGCTTCAGTTTTTTAATAGAATAATTAAATTACATATTCAAACACAATAAACTGTTCAACCATAGTTAATAGTGGAATTTTAGTAACACCCAGTTTTTCCATGCTCAAAAGGGGGAAGGAAGGTTTAGTAAGCCTAAGTGTATTTCAGATTGTGCAAATGATGAGGGGGAAAACATCCCAGCAAAGCAGCAGAGGTGAACCCTGGCTGGGGAGAGGAGAGCAGATCTCAGCCCTTATCTCTTCTGTCTGGCTGACCCCACAGCTCCCAGATAGCAGCCAGCTGGCAAATCAGCACATGCTCTAAATCAGTCACAGCACATCTCCCTGCTTGTCTAAATCAGAAACTGGCAGATGGGGTAAAGGAAGGAGAAAGGTGGGAGGTGGCAAGGCAGGAAGCAGGGGAAAGAGATCCAGAAGCTCTAGGACAGGAGCTGACATGCCAGGCATGGGTTTTCTTCTCTGCATTTTTTTGAAAAATAACATTTCCTGTGGCAACAGCAACTGCAACAACATTCAAACTGTACATTTGAGTGATACTGCCAAGTGGCACAAGGATTTATGAATTATGGATTTATGGAATTGAAACATAACATTTTGTCATTTTCAGAAGCTTCTGGACTAGCAAAAATTGAGGATTAGAAAAGAGAGAGGTAACAACTCCCACTATGAATCAGGAAAGTCTCAGCAAATCTCTCCAGAAATTCTTATTGCTTTCCACTTTCAATCTTCCATAACCATTGCAAAAACAACCACATCAAATTCCAGTGTAATTAGTGCTATTTTATGCCCTTTAGCAGAATCTCTAGAAAGCATCTAAAAATTCAAGTAGAAAAAGAAACTGATGGGGAAAAACTCCTTGGGGTTTACAAATGAAAAGGGGCCAGGGGTCTCCTAGAGATCACTCTGTAAGGCCACATCTTTATGTTTCCAGCTGGCTCAGAAAAATATAATTATTAAAAATAAAGTTGACATGATGTGTAACAGTAATTTACTCTTTGGATGCAGTCATTCTGGAAGTCTGGATTTTAGTAATAAGCTGTTGCAGATAGAAGCTATCCTAGGTTCTGACAGGCACAACAGCATCATTTACCAATACTCCCTGAAATCAAAGAACTAAAGTTACATTGGGCAGTTTTTGTCAGCCCCTCAAATCTTTCCTTCCTTTCTTTCCTTGGTTAAGTATGGCTCAAAATAGCACTGGTATGAAAAACCCTAAAGCACAACTTCTTTTGTGGCTCCTTGTCTCAATTTGAAAAGACAGGTGTCTGCTAAGGAAGGCAGAAGCTTCCCTTGAAATGGAGAATGTAAACCCCCTCCCACCCAATTATTATAGTATTGAAATCAAGGGGTTCTTATGTAAAGATATGGGAGGAGGATATCTGTTAATATATCTAATAACTGTTTTTATTAGGGGAAAAAAATCCAGAAATGTAGTAATACAAAACAGCACTGACAGAGTCAGAAAATGACCTAACACCCTGTTGGTCAGGGGGTTGGTAGCAGTCTGATTAAATAGTGTCTGTAGTCCTCTTGGAGTGATAGATGTGGTTCTGTTGGAGCAGTGATCCTGTAGCAGGGTGGAGTTTTCTTCTGAAGGTCTAGTGGTGGTGTAGATGAGCCTGGTCTTTTTCTGGGAGTTTAGTGGAAAAGAAACTTTTTCTTTTAGGAATCTAGTGGAAAAGGTTGCTTGTGGTGTTCCAAGTCTCTGATTATATCCAGGCAGGAATGCTTGGCTCCTCCCCCTGGGTGGAGCATCTCCCATTGGGATGATGTAATTTTATCATCCATGCAGTGACACTCAATGGCCCATTAACAGAAGATAATTAATAATTAATGGCCCGTTAACAGAAGCTATCTCCTGAAGGGAAGATTGGTTGTGGAAGAGATAAAGAAAAAACTGCCCAATTAACAGAAGGTAACTGCCCCAGGTCCAACAGATGGCAATAAAACACACACCCCCAGCCACATCTTGTAACCTAAGACACTCCTGCACAGCATTTTCATGGAATCACAGAATGGTTTGGGTTGGAAGGGACCTTGAAGATCATCCCATTGCAATCCTGTGCCCCTGGCAGTGATACCTTCCAATGGAAGGAAAGGTGTTTTCCCTTGTTCCTTCTCACTCACCTGCCATGAGCTTCCCTACTCAAACCAGGAGCAGAGCCACGAGTACCTCAGGAACATCAAATATTCCATTCCCAGCACCTCAGCACTGAGCTTTGCTAAGCAAATGAGGCTCATGTTTGAGGAATGTTTGAAGAGCAGTGGATTAGAACATAATGGATTTCATGGACTGAAGGGTTTCTCAAGAAAACTCATCCTTTAAACAAGGCTTTTGGGTCTTGAAGGTGTCTGGGCACTGCCCAGGCTCCCCAGGGAATGGGCACAGCCCCAAAGCTGCCAGAACTCAAGAAGCATTTGGACAATGCTCTGAGGGATGCACAAGGTGGGATTGTTGGAGTGTCTGTGCAATGCCAGGCGTTGGACTGGATAATCCTGGTGGGTTCCTTCCATCTCAGGATTTTCTATAATTTTATGGTCCCTGGACATATCTCAGAGGACAAATATTGGGTGTAGATAAGTGGAATTCCAAAGGAAGCACTCTCACTGCCTTGACATCAGACACCTGAGTGAACAGGAGATGGGATTTAACAACCCAGAGTCTTTTATTCTGAAGAAACTGGGCTTATGATGCCCAAGCTTCCCCATCCTTCACTGCAGGACCTTCCTAGAGTGGAGAAGCTGATAAGTGGTGCAGGAATTACTGAAGAGCTCCAGCACCAGCAAGTCTCAAGGCCTTGCAGCAGATGCAAAGGAGGCACAAAAAAAAGAAATAAAAACAAAAACAAAAACCAGAAAAAAAACCACAAAAAAACCCAAAAACCAAAAAACCCAAAAAAAACCCCAAAAAACCAAAAAAAACAAACAAAAAAAACCCCCACAAAACAACCCAGGAAGATCTTGGATTTGTTTGAAGTTTGGGAGCCCAGTTATCCTTCTGAAGCAGATCCTTTAATTGGTAGCTTGTGTGGGTTTTGGGTTTTTTTTTCCTGTATGAATAAAGGACTCAGAACAAAGTATTTTGAAGAGCCAGCACTGCAATGGTCAGAGTTATATTAAATTTCAGCTGCAGAATTTCTTTTGTGGCATAAAAAACCACCAGCCAATGGTGAAATAAAATATAAAGAATAGATTTAATGATTTTACTGACGCAGATATAACTGAAAGGCAGCAGTATAATAGGTGATAACAAAAATTAAAATTCTTTGAGAAGTTGTTTCCTCTTCTTTGCATATCAGATGAATACAACTTGCAATCCATTTTGCTGCTGCCAGGTATATACAATGAAAGGAAAAGTCAACTAAATCAAATCTGATCACTTCAAGCTTATCCTATGATACTTAGAAATCCATTTTCACAGAATATTTCAGATTGTAAAGTGCTTAAGGTTGTTTGGTTTCACAACTGTTTAACAGTTTATAAATATTTTTACCCTATTTTTATATGCAGGCCAAGTGGTATCAAAGTGCTGAGGCCCACCAAACTGCAATTTTTGATGATGTCCTGCAATTAATATTTTTCTTACAGAGTCTCATTTTCACTTCCACAGCAATACTGAGTTTTTTGGGAGAAAACCCACACTGCCCTATTTGAGCAAAAGATTTTTTTGCAATCAGAAACAGCCTCTTTAAAACAAAATCCCCAAATACATTAAAAAAAAAAAACAAAACAACAAACCTGTGAAAGAGCATACACAGTTCAAAGCCTAAACTTGTGAAGCTAAAAGGAACAAAGGTAATCACTGTTCCTTGGAAAATTCCTCCAGTGCTCCAAGGCATTCCAGGCGTAGTTGGCGGTTACTTAGTTTCTACTGACAAAACTAATTTTTGCCAGCTCACTCAAAACAATTAAAAA
>VZRH01000386.1:52220-65201 GCA_013397555.1 Urocynchramus pylzowi | reverse complement strand
AACAATTAAAAAAAAAAAAAAAAGCCCCAAACCCCAAGGAACTCGGGTTGAGCAGCAGCTTTGTGGGTTTGGGGTATTTTGTACTTGGAGCTAAATTTTCTGTATTGTTGGTACAATAATCTGCTTAGTCCTGACCACATTCAAGCGGTGCATGGATCCCATAAAGCTGGTGTTATGACAAGGGGATTACAACTTTATCCTTTTGTTTGTAAATACTCAGATGTCAGGATACTATTGTGCTCTAGAGAATGTTTGGTGAACAGCCAGTCCCCAAACTTTCAATTACTATTGTGAATTACAGTAGTTTTTAATGAAGTGGGCTGGAGCTACCTTTTTATAGCCATGTGAGGGAGGGCAAGAGCCTCCTTAGGATGTGGCAGCTTTTTAACTCCTCCAGGAGATCCCAAAAGGAAAATGATGGCAGGTGGAGCAGCATGTACAGGAAAATATACAATATATGGTAATCTTGTTCTACAGTATCAACAAACTCAGCATTTACATCCAGGGTAACCTTCAGCCAAGCCACTGGCACACAGGATTAATCCCAGAATGATCTCCTGGGCACTATGGAAAGCAAAAGATTGGCACTAAAAGGAATTTAATCCTTGAAAGGGCATTTCAAGAACTTTCTCAGGTCCACCAAGACTGGGTTCTCCACCTTTGGTAGATCACCCAGCTGCATCACGCATACCATAAACTCATTAGAGCCTCTACCTTACACCAGTTTGAGTTTCTGTTTTCCTTGAAAACACAAATATCTCAATCAGAATCACTTTGAAAGAGAGTAGATTTTTCCATGGACTCTGCAATATTTACACAAGTACCTAAATACAAATGTGTGCACCCAGTATTCTTTGGAGAAAGAAGAATCCCTGAACAATTTGGGTTGGAAGGGACCTTAAATCTCATCCAGTGCCACCCCCTGCCATGGGCAGGGACACCTTCCACTATCCCAGGTTGCTCCAAGCCCCGTCCAGCCTGGCCTTGGACACTTCCAGGGATCCAGAAGCAGCCACAGCTCCTCTGGGTACCCTGTGCCAGAGCCTCACCAACCTCAGAGGGAAGAATTTCTCTCTAAAATCTTCAGCTCCTCTCTGCTTCAAACAAGGAAGAGAAAAGAGAAAAAGGAAGACATTTGCAGGAGTACAAAGGGGTCCACAGCCAAGGAGGCTCCAGAGCCTCAATCTCCAGAGCAACAATCTCTTCACCCCCACATTAATCAATCATTCCGCACTTAGGAAATTACTGTAAGGACTCTTCAACTCAGGGAAACAAATGCCTCAACAAGAGCATGCTGAAAATGTTGGTAATATTTTCTATTTCTTTTAAATAGGCACTAACTCCCTCCAATTACAACTGTGTAGAAGAGTCTCTTAGTACCTGCTCATTCCCCATCTACTCTCCTGCTGAATTACCAACACCATGAGGCACCTCTGTACTCTTAACACCTGACAGTCAACACTTTCTGACATCCCCAAAGAACTTTCAGTCATTTATCTCACCAGTGTCCAGGCAATTTGTGTTAGATAATCACCAATGCAACTTGGGAAACACCTTCCAGCCCTGACTCCTAAATAAGAAGTGAACTTGCTTCCTTCACTTTCTTTTTTGGTTCCACAGGTCTGCCTTGACCTCCAGTGGAGAGGAGGACTTTCCACCTTCCTCTCTTTGGAATTGGTTCTCCAGCTTCTTTACCACATCCACCAGGCATTAAGCAAGTAGGAAATGTTTGAAGTGGCAGCAGTTCAAAAGGGAACATTGTTGTGGCCACATTTTGTAAAGAAATCAATCTCAATGGTGCTGTTTGTGCATGCACAGGGCATTTACAAGATTGGGAATTTCACTGGGTACAGCAGCCTGTCACTTTCTGAATCTTGATCTTGATGCAATTTCAGCACCACTGGGTCTTCACCTGATGAAGAGGGTGCACACACAGTGCCAAAATTTATACCTCAGAGTCCTTTTTGGTGTCTCCAGAACCAGATGCCTGCTAAGCACAGAGTTATTTTCATGTGGTAAAGTCTATTCATGGCCTGTTTTAGATCCAGCTCCAAATGAGGGATTCAAGCAGTATTTAAAATACAAACACACTGGAAACCACAAATGATATTGGTCTAATGGATGGTGGATGGGGAGGAGGGAGAAGATCAGAGCTGTAGGCAAGAAGGGTTGGTCATTAGCATAAAAAAGTGATTTGTCTTGGCTCCACTTCAGTATTTCAGTAACCCTGAATTTCCTCCCTTCAGCACATCCACATTCCAAGATCACAGTGATAACCCAGAGGCTGCTGCACAAGATCTGGGTACTCTCAACCCAAACCCTCCATCAAGGAGCCTGGGAGGTGAAAGAACAGCACAACTCATCTGAACTATGCTGTGAACGAGAATAGCAGCTTGTCAAGGCACCGGCATCTCAAAAAGAGCACTTCAACAAAAACCTGACATGTATTAGAAGCCTCAAACATTCAGCTAGAGTAAAATTAGTGTTTATATGTCTCAAAAAAGAATGATGTCATGCTGTCTTTTGCTCTTCCCAAGAGCACAGTCTGTCCTCTCCCTGATCAAAACTTTCAATGCTGTCTTTATTCCTCCAACCATTTAAGACAACCTGACTGACAGTGTGGAGATAAGGAAGCAGGCAGAAATCAATATCCTTATCACCAGCCCAGGAGAGATCTAACAGATGCAGAGATGAGGTGCTTAGGTACATGTTTTAATTGTGGGCTTGGCAGTGCTGGGCTAATGGTCAGACTCTATGATTTTAAAGGTCTTTTCCAACCTAAGCAATTCTAAAATTCTATTATTCCAATTTCTTCCCAATATCCCATCTAATCCCAGTAATCTTACTACAGGAGTACCTGGCATAAGGAAATAAATACTAACTTTCTCCCAAAGAAAGTAAGAAAGAACTGCCTTCCAGGGTAACATTTTTGAACCAAGCTCTCTTCTGGCTGACCTAGAAAAGCAATCCTTATCCTCAGTGTACCACTGCAATCAGCTGTTTTTCCTTCCCAGCACAAGGATGAGAAATAAGCTATAATTGACCTGTTTGCTGAAAAGCAAAGGGAAAATACAGCATATTATGAAAATTACAGGCAAGCCTTCACCATGACAGCTCAGCTCCCATGTCCTGTATCTGCCCTGCTAATGGCTCCAGACTGCTGAAAAAAATGTCAGAGTGCTCCAGGCAGAATTAAATATTTGTTTAAACCTAGAATTGCATTAAAGGGAACAGATCTGCATCGAGAACTTGCTCTGCAGACAAAAAATACCATCTTTGGAGTGAGAAGGAAAAAGAGACCCCTTCATTATTTGGTGGAAAAAACCCCAATTATTTCTTCCTAAATAGGTGTTTGATTCACTGTAGCATTCCTCTGCACCCTAAATTTCCCAGATGCATCTTTTGGGCACATGATGAACCTACCCATCTGCTTTGTCTATTCTTCTCCCTCCCACCTCAGCAAATGGCTGTGGTCATTTTTAAGAGTAAGAAATATTTTGTGAACTAGTCTCGAGTCAACACACTACAGAACCATTTCAAAGCACTGCAGTTCTTTCATGCCCATTGTGTTCCAACTTTAAGCTCTCATTTGGACAATCAGATAATCCTGAAGAATTTAATAAGGAAGATAATTTTGAATACACTTTTATTCCTTCTTGTTCCAATCATAGTTATGCTTGTGTACAAAAAATTATTTCACTGAACACTTGTACCAACACCCAGCACCCCAAAAACCAATGTGGCAGCTTTCTGAAGGGTTTGTTCATTACTGCTGCTGATTTATTCATGCTGGGAAAAACAGGACTCAGGAACAGGCATTAGCAGAGGAGTGTGACTGGTGGGACCAAGTGCAGGAGTTACAACGTCAAGAGTGCAAAACCATCTGGCCCCAAATTAATTCAGAAGTGAGTTAGCTGGAAAAGGCACTGAAAGTGGGCTTGGTGAAGCTACACGTCATTTTTGGCTGACAAACATTCTTCCAGAGACTATGGCCTGCAGGGCTGTAAGGAGCAATCAGGGATTAAGTTATCATTTCATGCTCTGGCAGCAGATATTTAACAAGGTGAAACACGCACCATGCACCATCACTTATCCCTTTCAGCCAAGTAAATTGTGTCAGGCTAAATCCCACCGTGTACTTTCCTGCCAACCAATCTCCTGGGCCTGGATCCTGGCCAGAAACTCGGCTGGCTTTTGCCAACCCTAATGTTGTCCCAGGGCAGGGCAGAGAAGTGTTGGAAGGAGAATGCAATTCCCACCTTGGGGAGACTGCTCCTGGTGCTCCAGGATTAGATTAGGCTTCTAAAAAGTGCAAACATGAGTCCTCTGGTCTATCACTGACTTTTATCACATATTTTTGCAGTGCCTGAAGTGAAGGAGGGATGCAGGGCCTTTAGCCATGGGATGAGAACTTACACTCCGCAGGCTGCCGACAGATTTTCCAAGGGAATTCAGGTAAAACCCAGGAGCTCTGGCAGCAAATCTTTCCCCAGCAGCCTCAAAGCACCTACAAGCCAAGGTCAGAGTTGCTGCTGAAAGTGCCACAGCTGCCAACCAGATTTCCTCCTGCCTCACTCTTATCCCTAATTACTTCTAAGAGCTTCCCACAAGCAACACCATGGATTCGCTTCCTGTGCTGCTCTTATTCCCAGAGCTGTTTATCTCCCCAGCATGCCTTCTCTTTTGAAATCCCTTTCAACACCTCTCCCTCAAACCAAAAAAGCACCCCAAAAGGAGGTTTAAACCCTTCCATAACGCTGTTTCTGGAGCAAAAGCTGTTTATGGTTGTAGATATTTTTTAAGAAGTCCTTTTCAGGACATTACACATGTGCTGGGTTGCATTCAGTTCAGGCCAATTAAAAGTTCATTGTATGGTCAAGTGCTCTGTGCTGCACAAATACAGCTCTGTGGCTCTTTAGTACCTTCCTCTCATTTAGACAATATAAAGGGGCTGAAAATAGGAAAAATAGCAGACAGAACAGGGAATCACAGAGCTGGATAACAAGAAATGATGCCCCAGGGCTGTGAGTCTCATGTAGTCACTGAGAACAGAATTTTAGGATGGTTCAGAAAGGACTTTTTAAAGGTCATCTCATCAACCCTGCAGGGACACCTCCTACTATCCCAGGCTGCTCCAAGCTCTGTCCAGCCTGGCCTTGGACACTTCCAGGGATCCAGGGGCAGCCACAGCTTCTCTGGGTACCCTGTGCCAGGGCCCCCCACCTTTAAAAATCCTCTTAGATCTAATATAAAATGACATTGCTCCAACTGCAGGACAGATCTAATGCTGTAAATTCAATGCTCCAAAGCTTTTTCTGGACTAAAACATGCCCATCCTGGATGAAGACAACAATTGTTTGGCTTTTCTGTGAATATCACCATAATAAACTAGTTTTATAGGCAGTCCTAGAGAACAGAGCAATCTACCACTCAAAACTTGGGACCTCTGTGCTGATTCCCACTGCCATGAATAACTAATACAAAATCGATACTTGGGTATTGAGGAAAATATCAAAATATATCTATTCCTATCACTGACCACGTGCTATAGCCCTGCAAAAATACTGTCACCAATTAATTCTGTCAAAAAGCAATGTAATTAAAGAGAGAAAAACCTTTAATAACCAAGAAAAGCAATCACATTTCCTTGTAGGAATCTGAGGGAATTTCTTTTTCACACTTCTAAATTCTTCACCTAAATGTGGAATTATAGAATCATAAAGGTCAGAGAAGACCTCTAAGAGCATGAAGTCCCGCTGTCAACCAGTAGTACCACCACGGTCACCACTGAACCATGTCCCCAAGTGCCACATCCAGACTTTTCTGAACACTTCCAGGGATGGTGATTCCACCACCATCTTGGGCAGCCTGTTCCAATGCTTGACAACCCTTTCCACAAAGAAATTTTTCCTAATGTCTAATCTAAACCTCTCCTGGCACAATCTGAGGCCATTTCCTCTCATCCTGTCACTTGTCATCTGGGAGGAGAGACTGACCCCACCTCACTACAACCTCCTATCAGTGAGTTGTGCACTTTTGCAATGTTTAAAAATAATCTACCATCACTACAATACCACAATTTTTTGTATCATTTCTTTAGGAGGGAAATACAGCCTGTGTTCCATGTGAGTTCTGCTCATTTGGGGCACAAAACTCTGCAGAAAGTTGAAATTCTAGAAGAGTAGAAACCTAAAACAAGACCAAAAAAATCAACTCCACCCAAAACTTGAACTAATGTTTACCTCCTTACACTGTGCTTTCATTCCACAGTAGCCACCAGCACCAGACACTTGCTGGCAGCTGGTTTCATTTAAAACTTCTCTTTTCCTTTTCCAAGGATCTATGTGGAAGACAAATTCTTGTACGTGCCATGTGGAAAAGAGTTTCACATTTTGTGGTCTCAGTGATTAAATAGTGTGATATTCACATACACAATAAAAGAGTCATTAATTTCCCTGAAAAAAAAAAAAACAAACCAACACCTAAAGGTGATACCAAATAAACTTGTCGGCTCCTGATGCCAGTTTGCATTGCAAAGAAGTTATTTTTAGCCTGCAAGTGTGGGCTACACAGCAAGTTGCTGGTATTCATAAACAGGGATGGGATATGAGGCTTTCATGTGCACTGAACAGAGCCAAAGGATGTTTCCTGTTGAATTCTAACTTTGAACTCCCAGGCTGCCTGCTGCTCTTCTCTTCTGGCTGAAAAATATCTTGCTTTTAGATGCAACTCGTTGCCTGCTTGACTGTGCTTCATATGGGACTGCACATGCAAAAGCACTTTCCGTGACACTATCATGATTTAGCACTGAGCACAGCAGTTCCCTAGAATAAGAATAAAAGCAGATGCCTACTTGTATCTTGAGAAGCTCTTTTAATTATTTTCAACACACACATCACCAAGAAATGCATTGCTTTTGCTAATGCTGAATGAAATTTGGAGATTAGAAATGTGCTCAACAATACCTTCTGCTCATCCTGAATTACACAGAGCAGCTATAAGTATGTATGTTGATGAACAGGCAGATACTGGAATTTTATCAGATGAACAGGACTGGCTTACTCTCAATCTGAAGCAACTGCTCTTATAATCACCCATATTTTATCCTTCTAAATCCAAAAGACATCAAACCATTTTAAGAAGCTGAAAGTCAAATACTAAATTGTCCATTAAAGATTATACATCTAATGCTCAACACACACTCCTTTATACAGAATGACAAAACAAGAATCATTAAATAAATTATTCCTCTAAAACTGTCCTGCTGGATTCCCTGAGAGTCACAAGGCAGCTCTGCAGTCACTGCAAAAACCCAACAATCCCACTTGGAACATAACATGGAATTTGAAGGTCAGCTCCTCTCTCCTCTCCTCTCCGTTTGTACCATTACCATAAAAAATGTTTTCTAACAACAGTTCCTTGTTACAATTCTTTGCCCACTTAGATCAAATAAACTCAACCATCTTCATTTCCACGGGGATGTTTCCCTGGCTGTAACTCCCCCAAACAGCTCCTTACAAAACAAAACAAAACCTACCCACACATACAAGTTGCTAAAGAAAACATTATCTTTAATGGCCAACCTCTGTTTTGGTGGGGGTAGAGGTGGGAATGGGAAGGAGGACTCCTGTCAGAAAGGGGGGAAAGTTACTGTGTGAAAATTGACCAGAAGTCTCATTAAAAATAAACTACAGAATATTTGTGGATTAGTTGTTCCACAGAGTTTACACTTTGTCCACCACTACAAATCATCATTTAATCATAAAGGCAGTAAGTGTGGGGAAAAATAATAATGCCCAAACTGATAACTTCACCAAGAAGTTTGCTGTACACCAGCAGCTAGCAGAGATTTAAAGAGACAAGCTGCAAGTGTGCTGCACCAGGGAAAACACAGCCATGTAGCCAATACTTCCTCTCTGAACAGGGAGAGGGTGAGAATCAACAGCCAAAATTATCTCAGAGTCACCAGTCTGGTCTGCTCATCTGGAGCACAGGGCTGAGATCAGGGGGATGAGCAGGCAGCAGGGTAAAATCAAATCACTCTGAACAGCCCCACACACTTTCCTTTTCCACATTCCTTGCTCTTGCTGGTTGTCTCACACAGCTCATGGCCAGAGCCACAGTGAGACAGAAGTTTTCTGGCTGTTACACCATCTGCAAATGTTTTTCAGCTTTCCCCCTTCCACTTAATAAAACCATCACAATTTTCTGAAGAGCCTGTCAGGCCAAAATGAACAAATCTGCATTTAAAGACAGCAGACTTTCTTCTGCAGAGCCTTTAGTGACAGTGCAGGCCATCCATGCCTCCCTCCCACAGCCAGCCCTAAAAATATGGGTTGGAACCCACTCCTTTGGACAGACCAGGCTCTCCTCCTCCTCCTGCTGCTGCCAACAGAAACAAGAAAGGAAAAGTCCTCATTTTACAGGCAGGTTGGGAGACTATCCAAGGTCAGCTGCTCTAAGATGATGCCTGTGTTGCAAAAAAATAGTTTGTTAACAGTTGTTTTCCCCAAAACACAGCCCTGAAAACAGTGGGTAAAAGAAGTACCTTTCCCTCAGCATTTTTTTTTTTGCAAAGGGAAAGGACTTTTACAAAAAGAAAGCAAACTTCACATGTCTGAAACGAGTATCACACTTTCAGATAAAAACCTGTGCCACCATAAGAACTAAATACAAGAATTGACACAGTACAGAAGAGGAAAAAAAGCAAAGGGATATTGATGTAAAGTTCAGATCATGTGTTTCAGCTGAGTGAATTCCTCAAAAATCAACCTTCAGGACAGCCTTGCTGACTTGGCTGCTACTATTGGTTCTCCTTGAACACAGGCTTGATTTTAACATATGATACCAGCTAATTTATCTACTTTTGATGTTACTAAACTGGTTGGCTTTTAGCTGGTTGCATTTTTTTTGTTTGTTTGTTTAATCACCTCTGATTATGAGCATCAAATCCTCAGCCATGTAAACACAATTATTTAGCAAAGCTCATATAAAAGACACTGGCATTCCTAAGCAGCAATACCCTCAGGACTTACCCATTTCTCTATTGCATTCAGTTTTCTGTACTATTAAATGCATGTTTGCCATATTCAATAGTGAGATATGAATTCCTAGAACTATTACTGGTGACCTATTGTATAAAATAAACTTAGAGACTGTCAAGTTATTTGACAGCATTTAAAAGAGACAAGCTCCAAGAAATAAGAAGCTGATACGGATTTCACGCCACACATTTGTACTGTTCTGCCCCTTCTCTCTGCCTCTAAATGTCATGAAATTAAATACAGGCAGAAAGAACACTCTAAAATCAAAGTATTAAGATATATACAGCAGAAAAAGTACAGGTTTTAGGAAAGACAGTCTGGTACCTTTGTCACCTTGACAGGATCCCTTTAACCTCATTATTGTTCTGCAACCAGGATAACAAAATAGACAAGATGTCTAATTACCATAATTTGTCCATTCTGGCTTATAAAACCCTTAAATGCTCATTCATGCAGCTGATTGAATGAGTCTGTCCAAGCATAACAACAAACACAGAAAAGATGCTGGATACTCAATTTGGTCACTTGATGCCACAGGAAAACAGGACACAGTGAGAAAATTCCTCTCTACAGGTAAAGGGCAGCAGCAGGCTCTGCCCTTTTTAGAATTGCCCACGCTCTTGGAATGTGCAATCCAGGATTTCCTAACCAGCTCCCATAAAAAAAAAAAGCCCTACAGAAATTTAAAATGCTATTTTAAGCACAGGGTGAAGACAGGATGTTGAATGATGGACTGTCACTGCAGCCTCATCTCACCCAATTTCTTTGCTTAATTAATCAGTAGCAGCTTGTGAGCTATTACTACTCCAACATATTTAGGATGAGCAGAGGGGGTTTATCCTTGGGGACAACCTTCCCTGGCCCTGGTTCAGGGCTGGACTGAGGGGTGACAGTAAAGCACTGCTGGTCACAGTGTCCAGGAAATCAATCTCCAGGGAATAAAGCACTTTGTACAAGTGGCACAATTATAAATCAAAGGGATGGAGGGGTGCCTTTTGTGACATTTTCTCCCTCCTCCCCCAGTACAATCCATAAATCAGCATTTATGCAAGACTGGAGCAGCACTGGGATGCAGCCTCATCTGACTGCCCAGGCACCCAGGGCCACCTGGTTTTGTGTAGAACTGATACCAAAAGGACACAGGGTTTTGTAAACTCTTGAGAATCAGAGCTGGAATAAATTCCAGCACTTGGCCCACACAGAAGAGCTTCAAAACATTTTTGTGTTAAAGGCAAATACCTGATAAAAACCCTTCTTTGCACAGATCTCCCTCCTTACTCCTCTATTTTTACCCTTGAACTTCAATTTTCCCATCAGGAATTTAATGACCGAATGCTCCCAGGGGGAAGAGTTGGGTTGTGCAATTCCAAACACGCAAGTTTCCATTTATTGTTTCACAGAATAAGAGGAAAATCCAGCCTCTCCAAGTACAACACAGCATTTCAAACATTACACTTGCCTTCCAGAGTTGAAAGGGAATGAAATGTGCTTAAAACATGACTTGCAAAAAGAAAGGAAGAGAAAATATGTTACAGGCATAAAGCTGCATTGTAAGAGGCTGCTTGAAAGGCTGCCAGTGCTGCAATTCCCCACAGCTCCATTGTAACCCATGCACATTACAAACATCAGGAATACCTAGTATGATTTTTATTTTTAAGCTGAAGTGGGTTCTGATACCAAGAAAGTGATTTTTAAACTCTCAAGCTCTTTTGTCAGACTTTCAAAGGGTCCTGGCTTGCATCAAGTCCAAGGCTCCTTTCAGAAATCAGGCAGAGGACTTAGCCTGCCTAAAAATCACTGAGCAAACCCAAAAGAAATTACTAGGGGAAAAAAAAAATCAGATCTCTCAATATCCTCCCCTATTTATTCTTCTCCAATGGAACTGCTTTTTTAAGTTCAACTGCTAAATGTAATTTTTTCCAATGACTTACGAGCACTTCAAGGAAAAACTGAATATGAAAACCTTTCAAATGACACAACCCTTAATGGGAAACAACCCTTCATTAGAAAGAAAATCATGGACAAGTAGACACATAAACATCCCTGCACTTGATGCAAATAAAATTAAATAACCCTGCTTAGTTTAACTAATGAGCCCAGAGATCTATCAATTACCAATACACAATGAAGCAGGCAGTATTTCAAGCCCAGTGAGTTTATTTGCTTTACGTTCTTAAATATGTCTTATCAAATTATCAATACAGCACAGTATTTAAAAAATATCTGCATTTAAATGTTATAAACCTTAGATCAGACTGGCTTTGGGTGCTTGAATACATCTGCCCAGAGATTCACTGATATTAACTCAGCTACCTGTGACATCAACACACACTAGATGATTCAGAAAGAGATGGAAGAAATGTGAAGCTTTCCTTTATTTTTTATTTTTTTGAACAAAATAAAAGAAGCACAAATCTGTTGATGCCTCCTGCATTGTTCCCACTGCAAGGACATGACAAAGGGGAACACTAACTTATCCAAGGCTGTGTTGGCAGCAAAGACTGAGCTCAGTATTTCTCATCCCCCCCTCCCTGCTCCATGTTTTATTGCCAGTCATGCCAGCCTAAGGAAGAGAATTTCACAGCACAAATCATTTTGTCCAGCCCTGAAGGCCTTCAGAAAGAAGAGGGAAGAGGAAGGAGATGGTATTTCTTAAGGTCCAAAACCAGAGTATTGCCCTACCTTATCCCAGATGACCCCTCCCTTCTGCCACATTAACTGAGGTTTGTTCATGGAGCTGCTCCTGCCAAGGCAACCAGAGCCCTACAGAGCCTAAAGGGGCTCCAGGAGAGCTGGAGAGGGACTGGGGACAAGGGATGGAGGGACAGGACACAGGGAATGGCTTCCCACTGCCAGAGGGCAGGGATAGATGGGATAAGGGGAGGGAATTCCTCCCTGTGAGGGTGGGGAGGCCCTGGCACAGGGTGCCCAGAGAAGCTGTGGCTGCCCCTGGGTCCCCGGAAGCATCCAAGGCCAGGTTGGATGGGGTTTGGAGCACCCTGGGACAGTGGAAGGTGTCCCTGCCTGTGGCAGGGGGTGGGACTGGATGAGCTTTAAGGTCCCTTCCAAGCCACACCACAACCATGCATCACACTAAGTCTGCCCATCATATCCTCTCAATATTCAGAGATATTAAAGCAGGAAAGAAGAGTTACACAGCCAACCTGACCATGCAAACACCAGCTCCACAATTACAACATTTGGCCACCACTGTTCCCTTTGGAAACATATCCTCAATCCTGTCAACAAGAATTCACTGTTACCTGTCACAGTCAGTTCCAACAGTTCATAACCTTTGCCCTTAAGAGTGGTACAGATAAATTCCCAATTTGGATTTTTCTAGTTTTAGGCTTTCATTCCACCTTTCCCTTGTCACAAGACAGGCTCCCAAGGTGATGGCAGCACTCTGTATCAAGCACTGAGGTCCTCTGGTAGCCCCAGCACTTGAAATACTTCACTATTTATGATCCCTCAGCCTCTAAAACCTGTGGTGTGAAGGTATATTTCAGCAAAACAAAGTAATTTCAGTAAATGTGACAAATATATGCTGACAGAATGCATCTTACACACAAAATACAACATTTTATCTTCAGTCCCATTCTAAGGTGTCTTACAAACCTTTCCATGAGACCTCTTTATCAAGAATTAAGAAACAAGGGATAAGCAGCTAAAGCCATTCCCTACTCCCAGCTTACAGACTATGTGGTTTATATAATGGGAATGGATATTTCACTGAATTATTCCAATAAAATCCCAGAATGAAAAATGCCATGAATGAAAGGCTACATCACAGAAAATGGCCTTGTTTTCACAGCACAACTACTGCAAAAAAATTAAAAAGCACCTAATTTTCAAGTACCAAAGGGCAGAAATAAAAATTCCTTCTGGTTTTTTTTTTTTTTTTTTTTTTTTTTTTTAGCTAAATGAAAAGCAAAAA
>VZRH01000386.1:24586-52197 GCA_013397555.1 Urocynchramus pylzowi | reverse complement strand
TTTTTTTTTTTGCTTTAGCTAAATGGAAAGCATAAATCTATCAACAGGCACTTCATGTTTCTGTCAAAGAAAATGCTACACCAACACTCCACCTAAAGAGGGATCCCCACATGTGAGCAGCACAGATCCTCAGCCAAAATCTCCATGGCATCAGAAGTCTCAAGTGCCAGGAGATGAGCAGACAGTATCAGTAAACAAGTGGGACAGAAGATAGAATAGGGAATAATTATTCACTCAGATTATTAGAAAATATCTGTCATTTCAAACAACTCAGCTGGCCCCTATTTACCTGGTAGAGTTTGGAGTTGAAGTGAGAGGTGCTGAACCAGCCTCACTTTTGTTGCTGACACCACAAGACTTATCAGCAGTAAATCTTTCACTGCAATAAGCAGTCTCAGATGATCAACAATATTTCCATCTGCATCAGATCCTAAACCACTGCTAATTAAAAACCTGATGAAAGGGAATAGGCTATTTTGAAGCAGTGATTCATCAGATAAACATGATACACATTGGTGGTTCTGTATGCAAGGTCTACCTTTAACTACCAGGAATAAAAAGTTAAAGCATGTAAAAATATTTTTTAAAAAACAACAAAAAAACCTCATTTCAATCCACCCTGTCCAACTCTCTAAGAATATGGAAAGATTAGTTTCCCACAGCACAGGAGGATCACACACACTGAAAAGCTCTGGACACACAGCATCAGTAGGTGATTCCTAATAAAGATGCTTTTAAAAATAAAGACTTTGAGCTGAAAGTGAGTGTTTACAGGAAGGAACCTGCTCTGCCTGGATCACTGCTGTGAAACAAAGAGACTTTGAAGTCCTCTTTGGCTGCATTGTTTCATTGACAAATGGCAAGGTAAACCTTGCAGGGGATTTAAACAAAACTCCAGCACTGGCAGCTCTTTCTTGGCTTTGGGGAGCATTGTGAGCCAGCAGACAAAGCTGCCATGTGCTCACTTCACTGATTCCATCAAATACTCCAAGCAAATTGGTGAAGTAACTCATAGCTCTGCATTAATTAAAAATTAATAAAATTAGTAAAAATTAATAAAAAATAATAAAAACTAATAAAACATTTAGAGCAGCTGTGGTTACCTAGGCAAGAACACCAGGCCAGGAAAAGCATGCTCTTTAAAAAGGGAGATTCACCCAAGAGGGCAGAAAATGCGGGGTTTTGATGCCTCCTCAGAATTGCTCAGGTCTGAGTTTGGTCTTCCTGAATTTAAATACCCTGCGTTAGCAGCTCAGAGGTGGAAAAGTGCTACTCAGACCCAGCACATGACCAAACCACCCCAGTTTGGTGTTACAACTACTCTGCAGCATTTAACAGCTGACTGGAACCCAAAAACTCAGTAATCCATCTAATTCTGCTTCCTGGGCAGCAAACTGATGGACCAGACAGGAATGAGAACTCTACTCCTCAAAATACTTCAGAACTGGTGAAACACTGGCAGAGGTTGCCCAGGGAAGCTGTGGCTGCCCCTGGATCCATGAAATGTTCAAAGCCAGGCTGGATGGGGCTTGGAGCCACCTGGGATAGTGGAAGGTGTTGGGGTTGGAATGGGATGAGTTTTAAGGTCCCTTCCCACCCAAACCATTCTATAATTTGATATATTCCACTCAGATCAAGCCAACAGTTTGTTTATCCATGTTTGTACATCACAAACGTGATGGATGAAAGGGAAAGGAGATGACAATAAAGGCAAAAAAGAGGCACCTCCTGAACAAGCATCATCTTGAAAGCACTGAAATCACTTCCAATGGGCTGTTCTTTATCCTTTGTGATCACTACAGGTCTCTGCATAAATCCTGTAGCAACAGATAATTCTCTCTTTGGACAAGTTTGCTTTGTCCCAGGCACTGTGCCCATCCTGGGAAGAGACACCGCCATGGCAACAGGGTGAGGTCACCCTGCAGGACATTTTGGGGTCCCTTCCCTTCTGCCACTCAAAAACCTTAAACAAGGTTTGAGACGCTGAGGAAACCCTCCCCCAAATTCAGATGCACCATTGGTCTGATTTTTTTTATTTTCTTTCTTTTAGCATTTAATAATAGAAAAAGGCTACAAATAAGCCTTACAGGAGAAGCCATAATTTGAGTATATTCACTTGGTTTAGCAACCAAGTGAAAAAGATTCCCTATAAAGCATCAGTGGCAAGAGACACACATAAGAACAGGCTCCAGCGACTTGGAATTCAAATAATAAACTGAATATCTCCTTTTAAGGGAGAACAAGTACTCCTGCCATTATTACTCATTTTCCATACTGCCTTTGGTACTGTATTCTAAAATAATCTGATTTATAAATAGGTTTTAAAATATCTTCAAATGACATCCTTCAAATCATAATTAAAAATTTAGTAATTGTTTCAGCAAAACATTTTTCCCCCTTTTTGAGTTCCCATAAATAGATTTTCAAGTCTGACTATAAACTCATTATTTTTCATTATGTTTCCCTGCAAATGCAGATTAAAAACTTGCTCCAAAACTCCAGTCATAATTCCAAGCACAATCACTTGCAAAACAGCAAAGATTTTTTACTTATGGCCATTTCTTCCATTTTTGTAATATTTTATAAACCACTGTACACAGATGGGACAACAGCAGGAGAAACCACAATTATGCTGTAATTAGTTTCTTGTTGGCCTGACGATGCCAGGAGAGACTAAGATGTCAAGTTACTTTCTTTTGTGATAAAAATTAACTTCATTTTTCTGCAAGGATGGATTTCAATACTTTTCCTGAAGAAATCAAGCATTAATCCTGATAATAAACAAGGTTTAATGACTTTTATAAACTTGGCAACAGTTTTAGAACTTGTTAGTGCCAATGAAGTCTTTGGAATTGTATCTGCAGCAAGGCAGAGCACATGAACACGAGCAGAGCACATGAACTCCTAAACACTCATCTTTCTACCTCACCTGCAGTCTGAATTAATCTGCTAAAATCTTCTCCTATTCAACGTTTTTCCTTACAGCAAACTTAAAAAACACCTTACAGCATCTGCCATTGTCAAGGTTCAAGGATCTAAGTAGTTCATGTTCAAAATGTAAGGAAAAAAAAAGTTGTTTCAAAAGCCATAGTAACCTGGAGGGTGTCTGGCAAATTTTGCTAAAGATCATTATCACTGATGTGCTGAAGAACCTCCCAGAGTTAACCCCAAAACTCGGGCAAGATCTTCTCCAAACAAAAAATGACTGAAGGAAAGAAAAAATGTTTAAATCTTTGATTTTTTAGGACAAAGGACATCCTGCAGAGGTTGTGTCCACACAAGCCAAAGCAGCCAATAACACAAGAAGCACTCAGCACTGCTTGAATTGGAATTTCTTTGGGTACCACTTCAACACAAGGTATAAACTAAGTTTTCA
Source organism: Urocynchramus pylzowi (assembly GCA_013397555.1). Taxonomy (NCBI): domain Eukaryota; kingdom Metazoa; phylum Chordata; class Aves; order Passeriformes; family Fringillidae; genus Urocynchramus; species Urocynchramus pylzowi. The sequence continues at coordinate 48,821 of VZRH01000386.1, read as the reverse complement.
TTTAGAAGATAATTATTCAAGAAGAACATTAAATAATTGTGATTAATTTCTAAAGTTTCTGGATGGATGTCCTGCTAAATATAATTTACCAAAAGGTGCAGACTTGTGGCTTGCCAACAGCCCCTCACAAATGAAGCTACAATTAACTGCTGACATCACTACTGCCTTGAAAACGAACTTGTCTCTCACTTTCAAACATATTAATTATGGACACAATTATCCAGTGACAGCTGGTATTTATACTGAGTTCTGGAAGCTTAGTTCCCAAATCTCAGCAAGGCAGGTGCAATCCAAATTCCACCCAGAATCAGGTCACTCTTCAGCAGAACACAAACAACTTATGGTTTTATTAATGCACAGAGAGCTACATAAATGATCTCTGGAGATAGTACAGAAACATCTGGACATAATCCTGGGGAAAACAGCTCCAGGAGACCCTGCCTGAGGAGGGAGGGATGGAGCAGATACCTCCAGAGGCCCTTCCAGCCTGTGGCTCCACAGGCACATCCCAGTGTCCAAGACTGCCCTGAGTAAGCTTGCCATCACTCCAACAGCAATTCCAAAGCATTCCAGACTCCTCTGCCTCTCACCTCCCTCACCTGGAGGCAGCCAGGTGATCTCCCTGCTCAGCAAGAGCTGTCACACAACACAGAAAATCTCAGCCACGGCCTCTGGGAAGGGGTTGGTGGCATGACATGACCTAGGGAAGTGTCACCTGAGAAACATGAACAGGAACTAGAGGACAAAGAAAATAAAGGTATGAGGAAATGTTTGACTACAGAGTGCACAACAATCTCAGCCCAGAAAGCCAACACTATCCTGGGCTCACCCCCAGCGTGGGCAGCAGGGGAAGGGTGGGGATTCTCCCTCACTGCCCTCTCAGGTGAGACCCCAATGGGACACTGCATCAGCTCTGGGGACCCAGCACAAGGAAGACATGGAGCTGCTGGAGAGATCCAGAGGAGGCCACGGAGATGCTCCAAGGGCTGGAGCCCCTCTGCTCTGGAGCCAGGCTGGGAGAGCTGGGGGTGTTCACGTGGAGAAGGCTCCAGGGAGAGCTCAGAGCCCCTTCCAGGGCCTAAAGGGGCTCCAGGAGAGCTGGAGAGGGACTTGGGACAAGGGATGGAGGCACAGGACACAGAGAATGGCTTCCCACTGCCAGAGGGCAGGGCTGGATGGGATACTGGGAAGGAATTGTTCCCTGTGAGGGTGGAGAGGCCCTGGCACAGGGTGCCCAGAGAAGCTGTGGCTGCCCCTGGATCCCTGGAAGCATCCAAGGCCAGGCTGGATGGGGCTTGGAGCAGTCTGGGATAGTGGAAAGTGTCTTGCCCATGGCAGGGGTTGCAATGAGATGGTTTTTCAGGTCCCTTGCAGCCCAAACCATTCTGTGATTCCAAAGACTGACATCATTTCACAGAAAGCTGAACCAGCACATACCAGAATATACATCACACGCTCTCAGAGAACTCTACCAGTTTCACCTTGTGCCACCTTCACAAGTAAAACACCTCACTACTTAACCAAGAGATTCTTAATTATCACCTGAAATGGGGTCATGGAGGACTATGCCCAATTCCAAACCTATGTCCACAAACTGCAGTAATTACTTAGCACACAGAATGGAGTTTACTCTGCACCACTTGCACTCCTGTGCAGTGAGAACCTGCCATGGTTCTACTAATCCCACATAATTCCTGGGAACACTGTGAAAGGCTTGCCAGTGCTCCTCCTGCAATTCAATTAAACTCTTAGCAGCACAGGAAGATACCTCAGTGGTGACAGGGAGAGATAAAACCACGTGTGCCAACTCTGCAGAGAGGATTTGCACAGGCAGGAGCAGAGCAAGGGTGGGAGGTTTCAGCAGAAGTTGCTTCACAGCCTCTTTGCTGCTTAGGGCAGGTGTTTTTAAGTAAGAAAACTTGTAGAGTTGTACTAGAGATGCTGGTAAGCCTCAGCTGGTATAAATGTGGTGTCAGCAACCAGAAAATTGCTTCCTCTCACAACCATCTTTATTTCTCTCTTCTCTGCCACAAAATTTGCATATGGTTTTTCTCTGTCTTTTGTCTTTTTTTTTACTTCACACCTCTGAAGTTTTTGCAGAGCACATTGTAATTCTCCCTTTCCACAGTGCCACAGCTGCAAACTTTGCAAAGATATTATCTTTAGGTGCATTTTCTGAAAAGGAATCAGAAATATAAGGACTGTGACATACATACATTCCAACGTGGAAGTTGGCTGATGGCAAATACCATTCCAAGAGCTCAGAGGAGTAGGGAGAAGAGCCTTCAAACCAGGAAAAGTTCTAGCAGAAGAATAAAATAATGGATAATGCCATTGCCATAGAATACCAGAATGGTTTGGGTGGGAAAGGACCTTAAAGATCACCCACTTTCAAACCCCTGCTATGGGCAGGGACACCTTCCACTATCCCAAGCTGCTCCAAGCCCTGTCCAGCCTGGCCTTGGACATTTCCAAGGATCCAGGAGCAGCCACAGCTTCTCTGGGCACCGTGTATGTCAGGGCCTCCCCATCCTCCCAGGGAACAATTCCTTCCCAATATCCCATCTAACCCTGACCTCTGGCAGTTTGAACAGAGCTAAATTTTGATCAGAGCTAAATTTTGATCAGAGTTATTCATATTAGGTAGTATTTTTTTGAGTGATTATATTTGCTCCCAAGTATAGATAAAATTCAGATCATAAATGTATGCAAGTAATGCTTTAAAAAATCCAGAGAGCTGGAAGTGCTCGTCACTGCAGGACTACTCAGATAAAGCTGAGTGGATATCCTGTTCCTTCATTTCATTTATCTGATCAGCACAGTAAGGCTACAACTGCTGAGGGACAGAACAAAATGCTGGCAGGAGGCTACAAACCCTGAGGAGAAAGGAAGAAAATGGTATTGTGCTTTCCAAAAGGCTGAAAATCCAAGTAAAGTGGATGAGCCCAAGAACCTCAGACAATACACATTAAGATATAGGGTTTCCTTACGTCACTACCACAATATAAAGGCCCAGAGTTCTGGCCCCACTGAGTGATGTGACCTAATTAATTATACACCAGCACAGGAAGCTTCTTGCTGGGGAAAATAAAAAAGACCAAAAAATCCCCGAACACAAAAAACCTCAAGACAACAACAATAACAAGAAGAACAAACCAAAAACCAACCTCCTCAAACAATAAAAAGCCACTCTCCCACACAGTAAAATGCTTCTTGGACTAGATATCAACCAAAAAAATGGGAAAAATGCTAGATTTATTTTTGAGGCTTGAAATGGGAGAGAGGAATCTGAAGTTCACAGTCAGATAAGAAGCATATGGTAGAGCTGAGGCAAAACTTAAATCCCCTTGTGCAGCCACTGCTCTTCGAGAAGTCCATCCTTCCTCTCCTGATATCCTTCATGTCTAGTCCTCTTCCTTTAGCCAAAAAAATCACCATTACCCTGACTGCTCCTCTAGTTAAAGGAGCTCCAATTGGATAATTAGATTTGTAAAGCAGTATACGCTTATCAAACCTTATGCTTATCAAGGCTGCCATGAACTTTTGAGCACTAATTAAAATGTCATTTTATTTCACATACTCCCAGAGCAGTGAATGCAGTGCTCATCCCACAGGCAGATTTATATCCCCAGAATCTGTCCTGTTCCACACAAAACAAAAGGATAAAGACACAACTTATTTTAATGCAAATTACAACCAAGGGAAGATAGTTTGGTACTTCCAAAACTGCAACAACAGAAAATTTAGTGCTGCGTTTAGGAGGAGGCCATAAACAGCCAGACTTCCAGAGCTACTTTCCAGGAAGGAAAAGCATTCCCAGCAGAGGGAAGAGTGCTGCCCATGCAAGAGCAGCAGATGCTGCATTCCTGCAGACCAAGCTCATGGAAAACAGAAAGCAGAAATACCTAGAGGATGCTGATTGTTGATTTCTTCTCACAGGAGGAGGAGGACAAACAGGCCTATTGTGTTTTTCCTCATCTACTGAAATTCAAATAGGTAGAAGAACATCAAATATTGAAGCAAATCTTGAGGTGCTACAGCAATTCCAATTTTCTCATTTTACTGTAACAAACACACAAAGAAACAAGTTCCTCTGCATTCAGTAGCTTTATTTTAGACTTCACAGAGCTGGTGACAAAATCAGAATAAACCCCAGAATAAATAAAATTTAAAAATTATTTATTTTTAAATAAAATAAGTGTAAGGTAGCATCAAATGCAACAGTGCCATCCTAAAATTAACACCACCACAACAAAAAGGGACAAATTACCTCAAACTGATGCACTCAAGTAACTAAAAACTTGTTCAAATTTCCTCAGGACAATTACTGTAGGACACTAAGAGGTTTCTCCTTTTCTTTACTTTTCATACTAAGGCTGTATATAATTTAGGAAACAAACCCTGACAGTCTTCCTATTCCATTTTCCAAAACACAAGGAAATTAGAAGACTATATGTGATATTACCTGCCTGTGCCTTCCAGTTGACCATACAATCACTAATAATAAGATGAGGTATCATCCACCTTCTTAGGAGAGCATCAAACCCTGTCCTGCCAAAGCAGCTCAACCCTGAACATTCAGATTATCTCAGTTCAAATTAGCCTGGGGAACACACCTACACTCAAAATGACTGCAACTGGGAGTGTGAGAGCTGTACAGCACAAAGTTATCCTGGTTATTCCTAATCAATCATGTTGCAGGGTAGGAAATATCCTGTCTTGCATCTCTTTTTGATCTCATTATATTAATCTGAGATCAAGATTTTGGAGTTTAAACTCAAACATCTGCAGAACAAAATTGGTTTAGCATAAAACCAGTGATATATATAGAGAGAGGGAGAGGGACTCCTCTTAAAACAAAAGAATTTGTCTGTTTTATAGATTTAACAAGTCAAGAAAACAATTAAAACTTCACAGTCTCCTTGAAGCTTCAACAACCTGTTACTGGAAGCTTCAGACACAGGTAGACTTGAAAACCAAAACTGTTGAGACAGTTCCCTTCAAAATTGCCATAAATGTTTCAATAAAAGCTACATTCCACTCAAATGTCAAACACATTAATTCTAATAGCTTCAACATGGCACCAGGAGGAGTTTTGCTTTTGTTTTGTGGTTGCATTGAGGTTTTTTCAAGAAAACAACCCAGCTCTGGGAAGTGGCCCCTACTGCTGCAAAGGCAACTTTGTGTTTGCAGCAGAAGTCAACTCCTCAGAGAAATCCCATCCAAAAGCCTTTGCAAGCTTCAGAGGAGTTTTCCTGAAGGATTGGATGCTGAGCAATTATCACCACCAACCTCCAAATACTGCCTGCAAGCAGATCAATAGTCCCATGAGTACTTCAGAACTTGTAGACAGATTGCACAGCAAAACCCTTCAATTTAGTGAAGAATTAAGGCTGCAGGTACTTTACAAATGTTTTGGGTTTTAAGGAGAAAAAGCATCAGAGATTAAGAATCAATAAAGCACAAGTTGAAGGTTGTACTTCAGATCACATGATGTGAGACAAATTAATTTTTCATCTATTTGCTCTTTCTCTCAAATGCAGCAGGTTATTACCAACTTGGTCAAATGAGCAGCAAGATCAAAAAAGGCCTCTGATGTTCACCCAAGGAAAATGGAGGAGCCAAGGATGATTTCTATAGTGACACAGCCACCCAATTCTCACTTCAGGAAGATATGGCTCATGTTAAAGCAGTTTTCACTTGCCACATGGGCACAAAGCTTTTAAATAACAGATAATCCTAATTAGCTATGACTATGTTTGCCATAAAAAAAGGTAGACATAAATAGGTGTGACCCAGCTGGTGGGAAGGGAATCAGCTATAAAAGAAATCATTAACACAAGCCTCACCATTTATTTACTTAAGCAATACAAAATAGGTTACAGGTCTGTTTTAAGCACATTGACACATACAAGCACAGTTCAAAACTTCTGTTTACTTTTTATCCATCACAAAAATTAATGGAGGGTTTCTGTCTCAGATTTTCACTTTTACTTCAGTCAAAGCACGTGAGTTAGAGCAAACACTTCCTCAAAAGCACAGCTTGGAAGCACAGCAACCCCCTTCTTTCCTGGCAGAACTCCCACTTCTCAATTTTACTTGAGATAAGGAGTTTATATGGTGAGCCTTCACCTCCTTGTGCAAATGAATTTCTCCCTTGTGCAGCCAAAGCCTCGGGAGGTGCAGTGGCAGAGCCCTGAGTGCCAGCCCTGCTGTCCCCAGGACACTTTTAACAAAATGATTTCTAGGTACTGCAGAAACTCGTCAGAAGTGTTTAGTCATATAATTTTTACATCAGAAGATAATTTTGAGAGAAACATGACTGGCAGCTGGATGCAGACTAGCCTTAATGCACAGGGAATTGTGAGAAGTCCCCTAAATCCAAGTCCCCAAGTACCACATCCACACAATTTTTAAACCCCTCCAGGGATGGGGCCTCCAGCCCCTCCCTGCGCAGCCCCTTCCAATGCTTTAAATCCTCCCAGTGAAGAAATTGCTCTTGATATCCAACCTAAACCTCCCCCAGCACAAGTTCACCTCCAAATTATAGGTTTAATACCACTTCCTACAAAATAAGCTTTGATAGTAGACTGAAAAAGCAATGTTTTCACCACAATTTCATTCACTCATTTAAATTACTCTGTCAATTTCAAATTAGATTTATTTTTCTCTTCTCTTCCAACTTCTTAAGCCTGTTCAGTAACCAATAAAATCCACCAGAAATAACTGTAATTTTACAGAACAAGCTCATGATTGAACTAAGAGTTGAGCAGGGACGCAACAGAGGCCAAGCTGGCAGTGCAGGAAAATCTCACGGTGCTGTTTTTGCAAACATGAACTTCCTGTGAGCTGTTCTGTGCCCAAACCCCACCAGTTTGGATGTCAAAAGGGGCAGACTTCCCTTTCTTCTGGATGTCAGCTCTCAGGAATACACACACACACAGTCCCTGCCCCCCCAGCTTCCTGGAACATTGCTGCACATGAAAACATTGCACAAATCTGTTCCCTGGATGACAATGCTGAGATAACACCTAGCCCAGAAATTTCATTCTCAGAATTTTATGCGCCAGTGCGACACCTCAGCCAGGGGAGCCATTCCTGCTTAATGCAACTGTGTGTCCCTTCCACACATCCTAATCTGAATTTTCCCCACCCCTGAGTGGTTTATATAGAATTAATACAATGCCAGGAAAGATATGGAGAAGCAAAGGCACAGCAATTAGCTTTCACCCATCTTCAAAGACAATAATATTTCTCCCTTTAAATTGCTTTGCTGTCAAATAGCAACCATACCACAGCATGCAAATGGTCTCAGCGAGCCCAATATTCCATTTCTGGTGGTGTCCAACAGCTGAGACTCCTCAATCAAATGCAGGAACAGCTGGGGACACAGATGCCTGAGATGTAACAGCTCTCCAAGTGGTTCTTGCCTAACATCAGGCAGGATCCTGGGTGATTTTCAAGAAAATGTGGGCATTTTTCCATGACTATCTACCAGTAATTGCCTGTTTTCTTGGGAGTGTGGAGTTCTGCAGATTAGTTCCATAAATAGCAATGCCTTCATACATTTGCCTCCTTTTCTGATCAAGCATGTCCTTTCCCAGGGTGGAAGTGAAGTCTGCACCCCAACATGCTCCTGCTGCCATGAGTTATTTTTTAAAAGTCAATTTTCCCTGGTTACTCCTACCAGTCAACTTTTCCAGTTCATATATATCTACATCTATATAATCCTGTCAGCATTTCCTTTCTAGGCATCTCGACTCTGTGAGTGAGGCAAATGGATGTTTGTGTGCAAAATTGTAAGATATAGAACAAAGGTAAATAGGACCATGATGTGTTCAATTTTTGCCAAATTTTTAAACTGGGATTTTTACTTATCATGCTACATGTATTCCTTGTATAGCTCACTGAAACGTGTGATATATATACTCTCACATCACAGAGGGGTTTTTTTTTAAGTTTATAACTGTTTTTCCACTCCATGTACATTCACCTCAATCAACACACTCCCTTATCTATAATATTCACACAAGAAATCAATTTACATGCACTTTTACCACCTCACCACTCAGGCAGTTCCACACTAAAATTAGCATTCCCCATCATGATCGAGGGAACTTGAAGTCTCTAACACTCCCCACAGCAAGAACTCCTAAGTCATGACTTATTTTCAGCTTTTAGCAGCTTTAAGGGGAGTTCTGGAGTCACGCTAAGGAGTCACCCACACAGACCAGGCAGGTGAAAGGCGGCTTCACCTTGCTCTGGGCAGACCCAGCATTGTGTAACTGCCCAGGCTGTGCCAAGCAGGAGCTTATCCTGCCTCCCCAGCATGGGATTCCTGGCTAGCACAGAGCACAGGGAGCTTGTGTGGGCTTGCAAGAACACCCCATTCCAGTTTTTGTTTGTTTTTAAATTCCAAGTCACGTGTGTTTGTTACCATTCCTCCACTTTGCGCCTTACCCTTCAAAAGGAGTGAATTAATGTTGCTTAGTCCTTGAGACCCTAATTCTTGTCTTCTGGTAGCGTTTTATCTTTGCCAGGATTCTGTCTGAATTTGCCCTAATCTTCATTTCTTCAAAAGGATTAAAAGCTTCTTCAGCTTTGTAAGAAAGAAACTTCAGTCCAAAGACAAACTCAGGAAAGTTTCAACACACTGGGCTGTTCATTTTAACCCAACTGCTGCCTGAAGGCCATCATCCACCTGAAATCAGCAATTTATTACCCACTTGAATCATAGTTTGGGTTGGAAGGACCTTAAAGCTCACCCCATTTCAACCCCCTGCCATAGGCAGGGACATTTTCCACCATCCCAGGTTGATCCAAGCCCCATCTCCTCAAAACCTTCTTTAGGACTGTCATACATCTCAGAAAGAAAACAGGAATTGGAATGGCAGAAGAATATTCTAAAAATATTATTTCCTATGTTAAATATACTTGGGCTTCACCCAGTTCCTCATCAAAGCAGAAAACACTGAGCTCAGCTGCTGCAAGGCTACAAAAATCCTCAAGATTTTTTCTCAATTTCCAGAACTCCTTCAAAACAAACTGAGTTTAAGCACCATGACTTGATGAGCAAAAAAACTGTGTGTGTGTATAGAAAAGTAAACTGGTTTAAATCCAGAAATAGATACCTTAAAAGCAAATTACTGAATTATCTACTACAAAGCACTAATTATAAAGACATTACAATAGCTGAAGAGGAAAAACCCAGCCTGGTTTAACACACTTGTCAGCTCCAGTTAGCTGCACTCATTCCTTGGAAGAGTTTTTACCCTGTGCCAGTCTTTGGAATCTCTCTGCTCTGCAAAACAAGAGGGAAAGCAGCTAGAAACCACAAACTGCAACAAAAGTACAGTGAAGTCAGCACTTGTTTGATTTTTAAGCATTTTCTCTTAATAAAAAGGCTCAGAGGGTTTGCTGGGCAGATTTAATGAATGCTTTGCTTTACAAATACCACGGCTGATTCACAGGGCTGTGCCAGACTGATACACCACTGATCTCTGAGCTCATATCAGTTACACATCAATTACAGTTATGTCTGCAAGATAGAATAAACCTCCTTTGTCTGACCTGTCAAAAAAAAAAAAATCAATCTTTTTAACAGGTCTTCTATGGGAGATATAAAATTACAACACAAGTTGATGATTAAAAAAAAAAGGCTACAAAGGAACCTGGAGTAATTAGAGTCAATTTGGAGATTTTCCAAAAAATTAATTCCCATAAACATTCCAATTGTTGCCCAGGACTTATCTATTCACTTCAATCACAATGAGTTCACACCCTCTTCCAAGCCCCAGCCACTGAGTAAGAATGCTGTGAGTAATCTTTGCAGCACAGAGTAAATCCCGAGTAGATAAAGAAACTTCAGCCTTGACCTTTGCAACAGAGAGAGCAGAGGGAGCAGACAGCTCAGGAAGGCAAACAAAAGAGGGGACAAGTCATGCTAATGATATTATCCATCCACAGCAATCCCTGGAGCTTCACACATCCTTGAGGGGAGGTTTTGATTTACAGAGGTCATTTGGGGAAATTTTTGACAGAACTCAAAGATCTGTCACAATTAATTTTGTGAAGGCAGCTAAAGAAAAGGGTGAGCACTTCTACACACTATCATTTTAATTTTAACACAAGAAACCTCCACCCAACCAAAGCCACCCCTCAACAGCCCAAGGTTAATAGCAAAGCCTGCCCAGCCTGGAGGTCATCCCATGGATTTTAAAATTGATCTTTTGTACGTGATCAAGTTACTGAAACCTGCACAACAGCATTAAGGATTGCTCAATAAAATAACTGCTGCCTCTCTCCAGCTCAGGAAAGGTCATTTCTTGGTTAAGGAATAACAGGAGAATACCACATTTTTTCCAGTCATATGAAAAGAGACTTTTTAAGAGCAAGTGTTTTACATGTACTTATTAATCCTCAAGTCTCTAGATAAATGTATAAATAATATATTCAGTTTGTAGACACAAGAAGAACTGAGGTCCATCAGTTGTCACCTGGATTTTCAAAACATTCCTTAATTTTTAATGCCAAATTTGAAACAGCTACAGACACTTTTCTGAAGGCCTGAGAACATGTCAGTGGCAATTACATGGACACAATTTGCCCTATGCAACAGCCTGGTCCCACACACCTCAAGTTGGGGGATTTATTTGCTTCTCCCCATCTTCCAAACTTGGTTTGTCCCAGAGAGGATGGAAGTGGGGGAAAAAATGCTTAGATCCAAATGTCATGGGATGTTTTTCCAAATGTCACTCCCTGCCAGAGCAAGGCTGAGTCATGACGAGTGGGGAGGTGACAGCACTGAATTCTGTCTCTAAAATTCTCTTCCCAGTTCCTAAATTGACCCTGGCATCCCAATGAGAAATGCAGCAAAGCTCTGGAGGTTTCCAAACTTGCCCTGCTTTGCAAGCAGCTAAACTGTGTATTTACAATATTAATTACTTCTCTTTTCCCTGTTTGTTAAAAGGTTTGCCAGAATTCCTTCAGCTCACTTGAGACCACACCAGAAAACACACCAGAAAACTCTGAAATCCAAAGGAATTGATTTTGTAACAGAAGGTGAAGTACTTGATGGTGGATTTGGAAACAGAAGCAGAACCTGAGCATAAATTAAGCCCCAGACTTAGAAAAACTGCAACTACAACTAACCTTTTCCTTGAGCTGATATTTAAGATTCCTCTGATGGAGCTGCAGCAGCCAAGACAATTCACAGCAGCAGCCTCCCAAGGGTGCAACCTGTTCCAAAAGGACCCTTTTCCAGCCCCTCACCACTCCAACTTGTGTTTTTGGGATCTGCTGTCTCACCATGTCCAGGCAAACCCACAGCGCAGTTAATGGGCCTCCACTTTCCCCTCTTCTATTAAATCACCCCAGATAAATTTCCTATGCTTCCTGCTTAGATTAGCAATGGCCATTTGTGAGGATGCAAATGAAGCATTCTTCTCACACTGAGCTCACCACCTTGTCTGGGACCTCAAGCCACTGCCAACCCAGCCCTCCATTGCCAAGGGACACGATTTGCATGATGTGTGGCTGCCCCATGAACGTTTTAAACACATATTATGGACTATAAACCAGGCATTTCATTGCCATGTTTTAGAGAAACTACGAGTAACGTTTTTAATCCAGCTGTGGCTGACTTGGCTTCTGAAAATCTCAATTTCCTGCCATTTTTAGAGGCTCAAATCAACGTAGGGTTTTGGCAGCTGAACAATGCACATGTTCCTGGAGGAGGAGGATATTGATAAAAACAAACCCCCCACCCCCTACACACACAGCCTGTTTGGTTTTAAGTAACTTATTAAAGCTCCAGTCCCACTGTCTGTAATAAATCTTTCAGCTAATGACAACGGAAGGTAAATACTGCACCCGATGATCTCTTCACTTGTCCACTTGGGTTTGAGAAGTTGAAATTATCAGAGATGAGTTAATGAATACTGACCCCTGATACACAGCTCAGCATCCCATGAAAATTTAAAAAAAGCTTTTCTATGTGTTTAATTTAACACATAGAATTTTTCTTCTGCTACCCTTAAGACCTCTTCCCTTTCCCCCCCCAGAGAACAGACGATTGACTGCAGACATTCAGCAACAGGTTTTGGCTTTTCCTGCACCATTATTTTGTTTTATGCATGTATTTTTCCATTTCCTCCCCTTCCATCAAGCAATAAATTAAATAGTCACAAGCTTAACTCTATCACTTACTACATGACTTTTCAGTTTCACAGTAATTTAATAGATTAATGCCAGTTCCGACACAAACTTCTCCACGGATTTTTGATGCATGGAATGCCCCTCTGTCAAAAAACTCCTAGAGCTCCATCTCTTCAGAATGTTCCCATTCACCTTCTTACACCATGACCCATTATAAGAAAACAACTGTGAAAATTAATTTCATTCCAAAATGACAAACAGTGCTCTGCTCAAATTGTCTTGCAGATTTAAACTTCTCCTGTCCCATAGCAGCACAAGAGAAAAAAAATGAAAGTTCATGGACTCATTAACCACTAACACATTGTTGGGAGGAGGAAGAAAATGCACAAGGTTTTCAAAGCAACTTCCCAGCACAGAAAAATCAGCCTTATTTTATGGATGATGGCAATTACACTGCAGAAAGAATATTTATAATTTTTTAACTAAAAGCCTTTTATCAAGGCCTACACTTCCTAGTTGTTACACTCATTTAATTTATGCAACCTGACAGTCCCAATTCAAAAATCTTACCTGGCATCTCCTTTTGAAAGGTTGGTGTTTACAGGGTGAAGAATAACCTTGTTTGCATCCACATCCACCACACATTTTGTATGCAGATCAAGCTCTATAAAGAAATGAGAGAGTGTCAAGTGCTGCCCCTAAAGCACTGGGATTATATACACCATTACTTCCTCCAGACACCAAATTTATTCATGCAGTCTGACAGCCACCCATCAGCCAGAGAATAGAAACAGGACTTTTGCCAAATTCCACTTCTAGGGATATTCTGATGGGATGGATCCTGTCCAGCTTTAAAGCAAGCACTCTTTTCAAAGCAAGAAAAAGCATTTGGGTTTCACTGAAGGACAATCAGCATATACAAGGGCAGTATGAAATTTCTTCTGGGGGAAAAGAACCATTTAGGCTTGGTACCACTTTGACAGCTCTTCTTATTGCTCCCTCAATGCCTCACAGGGAAAGCTGCCCCTGCCATCTGCAGCACATTTTCCCCGGCCACTGCTGTGATACTGTGCCAGCTGTCAGTCCTGGGGCACCTGCTCGCAGAAATTCAAGTCCCATCAAAAATAATTTAGGTGCAAGCACGTAGAAAAGGGCTTGTCCTTCCCCCACAGGCTCCAGGCAAGTCCAGCTCTCCCAAATGACGCCAAGCAGTGGGATGTGGACTATGAGTAATGAGGATATTTGGAGTGTGTGAGAATTTCGGCCGTAGAGGCAGGGAAAGCAAAATAAAAGCTTCAGATAACACTGACAGCAGTCCAAGGTATCCACCCAGTGACAAATGGAGTTAGGTATGGGATAAAGCACCCAGCCTGCACCAAAGCCACTGCTATAGGATGTGGGGCCTGCACACAAACAAGTCCCTGCACAGTGACAGTAACTCTGGAAAGGGCTCCCAAGTGCTGATTCTGATGGGTGTGAACAGTGTGTCATGGCCAAAGTCACTGCTACAGACACCCAGGACGTGGGGCCTGCACACAAACATGTTCCTGCACGGTGACACTAACCCTGGAAAGGGCTCCCAAGTGCTGATTCTGATGGGTGTGAACAGTGTGTCATGGCCAAAGTCACTGCTACAGACACCCAGGACATGGGGCCTGCACACAAACATGTCCCTGCATGGTGACACTAACCCTGGAAAGGGCTCCCAAGTGCTGATTCTGATGGCCATGACACACTGTTCACACCCAAAGTCACTGCTACAGACACCCAGGACATGGGGCCTGCACACAAACATGTCCCTGCATGGTGACACTACCCCTGGAAAGGGCTCCCAAGTGCTGATTCTGATGGCCATGACACACTGTTCACACCCTCCCACGCTGGGATGACGAGGGGCTACGCTGAATAACCTCCACACAGGGTTCAGCACCTCAGCTGAATCACCCAAATACGCTCGTGTCTAATCATGTTAATTATAATCCTCATCCTCCTTCATCTCTGCTCTTTCCTCCTCAGCCACCTGTACTTGCTCTTTCACCTCACAGCACCTTATAAACTCAGTCTGGAAATCTCTCAGGCTCTGCTTATTGCACAGCATCTTGCAGACTTCTCTCTCCTGATAAGTGACACAATAAGAGGGAGTTTCTTGCATGAACATTTTTGGAAAGAAATGTTACAGCCTTTTGCTACCTGACACGCAGCAAAGAAAGCCAAATCTCGAGATCACTGGCCAAAGCAGGCAGTCACATGAAACTGCAATTCTCCTGAGCAAAACTGCTCCTCTGTTATTACACAGTGCTTCTGCAGGAGGAAGAGCCAGACGAGTTCCAGAAGCCAGTGTTTATTTTAATTTCTCCCCACACCCTGAAAGCCAATTTACCTATCATTAATATGCAACACATGCTTGCTCAGATGAAACCATGTTCTCTGTACGTCCCATATCCGACAAGGCACTTGATCTTGGTCTGGCTGGTTAGTGATTAACACTCTGTATTGCAGTGACCTGCTTTTCCCAGCTCCTGAGGAAGGGTTTTACCTGCCTCATGCAAAGCATAAAGGTCTGCAAGCAGCATGCTTTCTGCCACGTTTTTTAATGCAGCTCTTGAGAGAGAATGCCCATGGCAGGCTTTGCATCCCTGACTGCCCAGTGAACTCCATCTTACCAGTGTTCATTAAACCTCTCTTTGTGAAATGCCATTAAGAAAGCACACAGGCAGGATAAAAGACTTCCTTAAAGTCAAATGTTTTCACAAGAAAAGAGGTTCAAAGCCAATTTGTCCTGTGCAACACACCTTGTTTGATTATCACTCTCACACAGGTAATGTTAAAACCCCTCACTTTGGTGTGCTGCATGATTTTAAAAAATGTGGTGAGCCAAACTAGCAGCAATTTCCAAACAGGGAGGTTCCAGTCCTTCCCTCTGGTGCCTGTTGCTTACCTTTTGCCACTACCTTGCTCAGCAGATCCTCTGTAAGTCACCTCAAGTTACCTCAACAGCAGAAAACTACCCAACATGGAAAATGGATGTTTGCAGACCCCATGGAAAGCTCCATCAGCCCAGTGAAAGCTTGGCCATGCAAACAGGTGGGGAGACCTGTGCAGAGGGAAGAGAGGAGCTGGGAAAGATCTTGTCCCAGCTGAGATGAACTCCTCCACCAGTTCATTGTGTCACATGAAACAAACCCCTAAGAAACAGTTATATTGAGCCTCTAAGCTGGGTCTGGATCCAGACAGCCTTAAGGCTGCTTATCCCAGTTACCTTGGCCAAAGGCTCACATGGAAACTCTCCTTCCAGCTGAAGAAACAGTTTAAATCCTGTTCAAACAACACATCATTCACTTTCTTCAAATTCTGGCTCCATTACATTCTTTGGCAGATTTCTAAATTCTTTAATGCTTCCAGTACACTAAGAGATGAATCTTACATTAGCCACTACTGAAACTTATATCATCATCATTTACACCTCATTACGTTTTTCATATCATTAAGCAGGTTGGCCTTATAGTCAAATTATCTGCCTGCTCTTTTGGATATGATCACACAAGGACTCCACCCTTACTTTTACTAGTTTCAGTGTCTCCCAGGTGAGCTGGGTACTTGCTGCTCCTGAACAACAAGCAAAATTGGGATGCACCAAGATAAGATCATAAGGATGCACATCCAAACAACCCAATTAATTAATCCTGTAGTAAGGACTCACTTGTCAAAGTTTGGTATTACTTTCTTCAACTATTCAGGTGTGTTTTTTTCAGGTAGCATGAAATTCAGAATTAAAAGTGAAATTAAAATATGACAGAAGCAGCTCACGGTCAATCTTTGGAGATTTATCTCAAATTTTGCACATCAAACAAAAAGAAAATCTCACCTATTATTACTGCTAACTTGCTTCTACTTTCAGTCATTACCAAGCAAACACAATCAACTACTCATTTGCTTCATCAAATCAAGAAACTAATCACCTAATTCCTCTTTGAAGAATTAAAATTCAAACTCTCAACATCAAGAACCATTTACTGCAGAGAATGAAAATCTCTTTCACAGCTTCAGAATAAGAGAGCTATGACATCCACAATAAAAGGGTAACACATATCTGAGTCACTTCTCCACATTTACATTTCACAGCTGTAGAAGTGTTAAGCAAAGATGGGCTGAGTGTAAGAATAATTGTTAAGTGTTGTGTCCAAGCTGCTCACAGAGAGTTCCTTGGATGAGTTTTTATTTTACTTGTGAAACTGGAAGGTGGGGGTTGAAGGAAGCCACTCTCCTTCCCTTTTCCCTTGATTTTTCAACACCTCATAAGACTTTTCTAAAACTGGGATTCAGTGTAGATCACAGCTAAAACCACACTTGTGTAAATCCCAAATCACTACTATGCCTTTGATAAAAGCATTGTGGGTGTCATAAAAAGAACACACTCCCCATATACGCTTTGGGCTTTTTCACTAAGAAATTCCGTGAGTTCCAAAAAGGGTGGAAAAGTCAGCAAGCATGAGAGAGCTGGAAAAGCAAACCCAGGAGCAGCCTAGCACTGCAAGGAACAGTGGATTCAGCAAGCACTGGCCCATTCCCACCACAGGTACGAATTTCCAATCCCTCTGTAACAGCAGTCACGTGTCTGGTAATCATAAACTCACCACAGCAGATTTTCCACAACAGAGTTAAGAAACACTGGCAAAGGTATCCCTTGAAATTGTACTAATCAGGACTGGGGCAGAGACAAGGAGTGTGTGTGAATCCTGGAGGAAGGGGAGAGAGGTATTCTGGAAAATGTTGGATGTTTTCACCTCTGGGAAATTTCTGTCTTTGCTTATGGATCTGGCAGGGAAGTGTTTCCATGGACTGGCTGCAAGTACTGACAACAGAGGTTGGATAATGTTGTACCCAACTCTAGAGGCTGCCTCGGGTGGCACAACAGAAACACCTGAACTGCCACGTGGTGACACTGCATCTTCCTCAGCCACAACCCTAAAAACCATCCCACTGCAGGTCACTGCATTTTAGACCCAAACAAATTGATCCTAAGAGAAGGTGTTTGCAGGGCAGCTTGAAATAATCTTAAGGTGAACAATGATACAGTAAATAAGGGCATATGCAAGGTTTTAAATTAATGGTTGAGGGGGGGCATGGTGTAATAAGAGCTTTTAGTACCACAGCCAGGGTAGGTAAAAGGCCTGTTAGAAATTATTTCTCCATATTTTCCACTTTACATTCCCTATTTTTTTCTCATTGTATAAGATGGCAGCAACCTTCCTGTGCCTGGAAATGCTACGAAAGAGCTGGAGAGGGACTTGGGACAAGGGATGGAGGGACAGGACACAGGGAATGGCTTCCCACTGCCAGAGGGCAGGGTTACATGGGATATTGGGAAGGAATTGTTCCCTGTGAGGGTGGAGAGGCCCTGGCAGAGGGTGCCCAGAGAAGCTGTGGCTGCCCCTGGATCCCTGGGAGTGTCCAAGGCCAGGCTGGATGGGGCTTGGAACCACCTGGGATAGTGGAAGGTGTCCTGTCCATGGCAGGGGGTGGAATAGGATGAGTTTAAGGTCCCTTGCAACTCAAACCATTCCATGATTCTATGAATTAAGGGAAAGCACTTCCCAATTAATCAAGAGCTTTTATTTCCCTGTAAGTTCTTCCATTAGATCTCTTAATTTAAGAAATTAAGGTTGACAATTTTCCAGCCCTTTCAAATACCATTTGATCCTGAACCCCACTGAAACTGTGAACTTGTGTTACAAGACAGGTCAAATAGAAGTTGTCTTAGATTCCTCCTGGTTCCACTACCAGATTTAGGGCAGCTGTACCTTCAGTGCCACCTCAGGAGCCTTTGGAGATGGGCCTCAGGTTCTACAGAGTCACTGGGAACCAGAACAACTGGCCTTGCAGAGCTTCACAAAAGCTGGAAGAGCCAACTGAAGTATAACAAATAAAATGTGAAAGGTTTAAAGTACCCCTCCTAAGCTCATAAGCCAAAATTGGCCCCAAATACAAAAGCTCAAATAATCTCCTGTGAAGACAGACGATAGAAATTTTATATTTTAAATTGCCAGTAGATTTTCAGGAGATTAACATTCCCTTTGAGACTAGTCCTGGAATGTTGTACCCTGAGCCGTCCGGTTGCATTGGATAAGAAATCACAATTGGTTTCTAAAACTTTTCCTGGTCTGGAAATGCAAATGGCAAAAACTGAGAAATGTTTAACCAGTAACCTAAAATATTTGTTCATCACACAAATCAACTAAAAAAAAAAAAAAAAAAAAAAAAAAAAAAAAAAAAAAAAAAAAGGCTGTTTTTTGGGGTCTTCTGTTGTTTTTTTTTTTTAAAAAGCAATGTGAAAGCCAGTTCAAAGACAGCAAGTCCTCAAGTTTCCCTGCCAACATTTGTTTCCCAAGAGTGACTTTTCTCTTTGCCACGTAGGAGCCAACACAAATAAAGGCAAAACTGAGGAGATGAGTGAATGTGAAAATAACTTCCATCTACATGATAATGCTGAGGGCTTATATGGAAAAAAGAGCGTAAAAGCAAGACATAGTGATAAATTCTGACAAAAATACAGTAATTTCACTTGTACTTTACATCTACCAACATGAAGGCACCTTTCAAGCTTCTCTTGTTATATGAACTGCTCAAATGTAAGTCATGAAATTTTCAGTTTACAACAATTAAAGGTCATTAAATATGTATGAGTGCATCTGGAAGGGCACATGATGCTATCAAAGCTTGTCCATGAGGGGAAAATCAACTCAAACTCAGGAGCACATGGAACAGGCAAGGTGCCCTCTCATGTTAATGCCATGTTCAAATGCTTAAAAATGTGTTCTATCCTCTGCTGCTTCATTTTCTGCAAGGAAAGAGCTTCTCAAGCAGCTTTACTGAAGGCACTTCATGTATCTGGACATGGACCTTGCTCACAGCCAGCTCTGCTGCTGCAAACACCCCTGGGCTCGTGGGGACTGAGTAAATAAATCAGTGTGGGGACTCTGGGGAGCTCCCAGGGAAGTTCAACACTCTGGAGTTACTAACAGGCATGAAATGCCTGAGTTTGCTCAGCCACCAAGCACCCAAAAGCCAAGGCAGAGCTATTCCAGGTGTAGCTGGTCTTCAGGAGGAGCAGCCAACCTGAAACCAGAGCAGCAAGGGAACCTCCCCCCTGCACTTGGAGCTCAGAAGGTGCAATTAGCACTAAAATTCCTTGGAAGGTGCAATTAGCACTAAAATTCCTTTGTGGCATCCAGGCTGGATGTCTGGGAGTCTCTGGCTGTGGGGAGGAGTAAAGCTGTAGCACCTTAGGAGCTCTTAAAAAACAATTGCCTCACCAGATGAAACATTAACTCTGCATCCTTTACCCATTTGGCACCTTATCTCAAGGTTAATCCTGCTCATAGCCCAAACACTGTTTTATAGCTTATCAACCATCACCAGGAAATATTCCAAACTCCAGGCACTCGTGCATGACAAGGATCATCGTGAAGAAAAGCCCTGTGGTTTGCACATTGCCATCAGGATACAACAGGTGCCATTTCACGCCCTCTAATACTGTAATTAATCTCATAAACACGCTTGCACAAACTCCAATTTATAGATAAATTGTCTCTGTTGTAATTTCCATGGGAAAACAAACAAACAAGAGCACAGGAACAACCCCCACCTCTTCACCTCAAACCCCGAAAACATTTCAAGTAGCTGGAAATAAACCTCCTCCACAAAGAGTAGGAGGACACAAAATTACCACCTGACACAGTGATCAGAAACTTGTACAGATACAGAAGCAAATTCCTTCCTCACAAGCACTGGAAACAGAACCTTTAGCATCAAAGCATGAGAAGATCCCTGTTTCAACATTGATACTCTGGATAAATATACATATCAACATAACAGATACCTAATAAATGAATGTGTATTTACAGGCAATCCAGGTATTTAAACTGGAGCTGCAGGTCTCACACTACAGTTCTAGAACAGTTTAATCCAGATATTTAAAATGGAGCTGCAGGTCTTACACTACAATCCTAGAGCAGTTTAATATGGCAGCATTGTCAGAATACAGGCAGTTGCTTTCCTGCCTTTCTTGTTCAAAAAGTATTGACCCAAGTGAGATCAGTCTGGACTGGCTTAAGTGTCATCAGCAATATCCTTGAGCATAAGTCATGTTCTTTTATAACAGAACAACTTTTATCAGCATTAACTAACACGACACTGAACTGATTCAAAAGCACAAGGAAACACAATGACTTAATGTACTTATGTACTGCCTGTACCCAAACATCACCTGAAAACAAAGCATTCAGTCAGAAAAATCTTAATTAAAAAGCCTTCAGCTGTCATTTGCCTTGCTTCATGGTATGGCTTGAGATTTGCATTTACCTGAAATATGATGAATATCTGCTAAGAGAATTCAAACACGACACTTATAAAAGGAAATCCACTGCAAATCTTAAATAAAACACCAAAAGAACTTCCTGATTGTTATCAAACCCCCATCTGAATAACACAGTGCACTAGGAAATACTTCAGTGAATGACAGAGCCAAGAAAATAAAAGACCAAGAGCCTTATCTAACAAAGCAGCACTGAATTATTTAATTCATAAAAGCCTGTTAATCGAGACCCCAGTTTGCAAAGTAGAAGGGATGTGAAAAAAGACGCCTCAGTTACCACCCAGGAGAGCCTCCAACTTCAGACGTGGCACTGCGAACGTGTGGACACGGCAGCATTTTATAAAAGCAAAGCTTCCACACAGGCTTGGTAGGATTGAGGTCTAATTTGAAGCCAGATCCAAAATAAAGTAGTCTGGATGCATAAAAACCCCAAACCCAAGTACAATTAGAAATGCTTCCCCTCACTAAAAATTAGTGCTATAAACTAAGTTTATGGATTACCACTCTGCATGGAACGAAGCAAGACCCTCAATCCAAACACCTTGAAATGTGAGTGCTATAAATAACCAATTATTTGATACACAAATCCCTTCCACATGCAGGCAAGGAACCCATTATACTTTTATGAGCTGTAAAAACTCCAAACAGTTAAGCACACCACTTTTATTAACCTAATAAACCCTTGCCTTAAGAAATTCATAATTCAAACACCAAAGACAACCACCACCACCACAAGTAAACACTGAGAATATTTCAAAGCTTAACTTGCCACAGTCTCAGCCATCTGACAGGTTTGCAATGTTAAGCCCTAAGTGCAGAGGGAAGGAAAGAACATTACTCGTGATCCTGAAGAAAACAAATACTTGCTTCAGGTCCAAAGCCCCAGAAGTCCATACAAATAGTGCTCAGAACAAAATGTGTATGAAAGAGCTTCCAAGAAAGCTGTCTCTTGCCTCAAAACTTAATAAAAAAAGCAAGGCCACAGAAGTCTTACAAATGGATGACTCTTCAGAAAATCAGTTGCAAAAATGCTTAAACTTAACATTAAATAGGTAAGAAAAATTGTAGCCTTGGTATCACTGTCTGTTTCTATAAATTCAAGGTGCATCAGAAATACCATAGGGAGGTATCAGTTGTTTAGACCTGACCAAAACATCTGGACTGTGACAAATAATCTGCTGGGAAAGAAAGTACTTCCAGGACATTTTCTTTGAGAGAGAAAACTACACGGATCTTCTAGGCTAGACTTAAATGGATTTAGGCATCACTCACAAATAACAGGATGTTTAATAGCAGCAAACTGCCAAGAGTGGGGGGTTCAGGCCCCCCTTCTCTCTGATGAGCATCAAGGACTGATACTCAAATGTCCCTCACTCCTGGATGAGCCTCCTGACAGGAGTCATCCTCTCCATAAGATTTTTAAGTTTATACAGAATAAAAGATAAACAGAAGTTGGACTTGTGGGTCCCTTCCAACTCAGGATATTCTATGAAAGAGAGTATCAAGATACAATCTAGATTTTCTCTAGATTCCTTTACTTCCCCCACTGCTTCCCTGCAGTTCCTGGCTGGAAAGGGACATGAGGATAAACTCAGGGCTGAACAGATGAAGGATGTATGTGGGAGGGAGAGGTGCATTAGTCACCCCTGGAGATTCCAAACTTCACTGATCGAGGCCCTGTGCAACCTCATCTCATCTGACGTGCTCCAGAGGTCCCTTCCAACCTGAATTATTGTCTAATCCTGGGGGTGAGAACACCAAGCAGTCAGGAGACATCTGGGGCACAGCCAAGGAAATGACCTATGTCAGGAAAGGGACATGAGCAAGAGGAAAGCCCAAATCTGTCACTGACACCGGGCACCACCTTCCAGCTCCTCACCCAGCTCCCACCAACTCCTCCACACTGCCATTCCATCTCCTCCAACCAATTCTCTGTAAGGATGGGTTCTCCTCAGTTTTGAGAGCTGGCACCTGAAGTTTAACGAAACTTTTGGTCAAAATATCCTCAGTTTCCCTAAACCACCAGACTGTAAAGACATCAACTCCATCTCTTGCGCTGCAAGTGGGACTCAGGAGCTCTTGTGAACTCAGTGAACATTCCCCTGCTGACGTTTTACAGGCGTAGAATCATTGTATTCAATACTTTAACCCTTTTTCTTTTTTATAGAAAGGAATTAAAAAGATATTGTATGTCAGATCATGTAGACAATGCAGGGCTTCCCCTTTCCCTCGTTTTTCTGCTTTAACTACTAAACTGACTTCACTGGATTCCCTTTCCCCAAAAGGAATTATTGGCATACTCCTGTGAGAATGTGGGATTAAAAAAAAAGCCACCCTACACTTTCTTGGATTCCTGCCTTCTTCACCTTCCCATTCCTTGGCTGAAGCTGCCTTTTCATACTCGCTTCCTCATCATCCAGAGCAAGTTTTTCTAATTAAGACAAGTAATAAACATTTAAACAGCTGCCCAGACCACGGTCTGATTAACATAACCCTTAGGCAAGTTTCGTTGAGGGGGAAAAAAAAAAGCCAACAACAACCCAAAAACAACAACAACAAAAAATTCTCTTGTCAATTCTCGCTTCCTCTTCTGCATTTTCTTGCTTGTTTTTTGTCCTTGTGTCGCTGTCATCTGGTTAACAGCGTCCCACTCAAGCACCGAGGGTGGAATTAGCACGGGGCAAAACGCAGAAAAAGAGGCATTTCCCCCAAATCCGCAAAGCAGGAAGAAGGAAGCGCTGTCCCAGCAGGAACGGGCTGTAAAGCAGGTGCAAGAGGTGCGGAGAGGGCTGTTCCCGGGGAGCGGGCAAGGCAAAATAAAGCCATAAACCCAGGCAGGTTTGGGAAAAGGAATATCGGGAGAGGGGGGTGAGCACAGCGCGGCTGCGGCCGCACACCCGCCTGTGCCGACCCGGGGTGTGTTCATTCCTGATAAATAATTAAGCACACACGGACACGCACCGATTCACCCGCACTGGGACACACCTGTCCCGACCGACACCTGTCCCCAAGGACCGGCACCCCCGGCCCGCGCCGCTCCCGGGAAGGACAGGGGAGGGGGATGCTGAGGAACAAGGGAGAGTCTCACCTCGCCGGTTCATGGGGCGGACACGCACCGCCACCTTCACTTTGGAGTCCCCCATCCTGCCGCTCCAGCCTCCCCGGCTCCCCCGTCCCTGCCCGGCTTCCGTCTGCCGAGGGAGAGCCGGAGCGGGGAGGAGCGCCGGGGAGGGAGGCGCCGCGTCGGGCCAATGCCGGCCGGACTACAACTCCCAGCGAGCATCGCGCACCGCCACGCCCTTCAGCTCCCGGGGTCTGCCGCGGTGCGCGCTGGGAGATGTAGTTCTTTCCCTTGCCTCAAGCCTGGTAACGAAGCAGGCGGGCTGAATCGCGGAATTAATGAATGTGGAAAAGACCTCGGCGACCACCGAGTCCAACCTGTGATCCATCACTACCTTGTCACCAGACCAGAGCACTGAGTGCTATGTCCAGGTGTTCCTTAGACACCTTCAGGGATGGAGACTCCAAAACCTCCCTGGGCAGCCTCTTCGATGTCTAAGCAGAGAATCACAGAACTGGTCGATTTAAAGGTGACCACAGTGTGTCACCTGGTCAAGCATGGTCAACCCAGAGCACAGGGCACAGGACTGCCTCCAGACAGTCCTGGAAAATCTCCAGTGAGGGAAACTCCACACCCTTTCTGGT
>VZRH01000386.1:789-20550 GCA_013397555.1 Urocynchramus pylzowi | reverse complement strand
TTTTTTTTTTTTTTTTTTTTTTAACTACTAAATTTGATTACTTTTATTTAGAAATACGTAGTTACGTGTGTTCTGCCCGGGACGTGCGCTACCACCAGCCTGCCAGGGAAGAAGTTTTTGCTTTTATCTTGATGAAGGTACGAATGTTTCAGCTCTCAGATCAGCTAGAAAGAATTTTATATCCGGGCAAGCCAGACAACATGACAGTCCTTTGGATGTCCGTTCATCCAAACCACAACAAGCAACAAATCAAGTGCGTTTTAAATCCACTTTTCCATTTGTTCGGCTGCACGCCGGAAGAGAGGCATCAATTATGGATTTGCTGTAGACCTACTTTGTGCCCATAAATGATTCAGGAGTTGGAAAACCAAACCAGGGGATCTTACCAGGGTTTAGTCAAACTTTGAAGCGCTCACCACTTTTGCAAAAAGCTCAGCATCTCTGGGACAGTCCTGGGATGCATCCAGCAGCTCTTTACCACCTGCAGTGATCAGATCCTCAGCACAAAATATGTGGTGAAGCATTTCAAAAGTAAAACTTGTTGCTATTGTATATTTTTCATCGATTTTTGTTTTGTCCAGTCCCTGGGGTAATAAGTTTTCAGCTGATTTTGTCTTCTGGTTTATCTTGCTTTTCAGCCTGAAGATATGAATGCATAAAGGAAATAGAAATTTGGAGGCACAAGCAGAAACAGAAGGCATGTTATGAATTTATTTCTACTTTAATAGAGAAAGAAAGTGCCAAGGAAAACCAATATTAAGAACTGGTAAAAAAAATCTGGATAAAGCAGCAAATCGATTTTTCCAAATCAGTTGTGTAAAAATTCTGCTTGTTATAAAAAATAATTTATTTGTTTCTAGAGGAATTGCTGAAATTTCCCACGCAACATGTTGTGCAAATGTGCAGGTTCAGGAGATTCACCCCAATTTTTGCAAAGCATTTTCTGTGCTTTATTATTTTAATAGGCCCTTTGTAAATTTGAAGGATTGATTGTTTCCAAGGCCACTCATAACTCTGAATTACACTGATCCTGAGATGGATTTTTAAAGGTATTTGTGTGTGACCTCCTGCCCTCACTGTGAAAAGAATTCCCAGATAAATAAACAAATCCTTGATGTCTTCTTGCAGCAAAATATAACAGAGTAAAGCTCCAAACAAACTTTTTATAGACATCTCCCACTTTTTAAAAGTCATTCCAAAGCTGAAAGCCCTGGCCATAAATTTTATGGCATTATAGGACGTGATGCTTATTCTTATGTTACCCAGAGGGAATCCCAGATTCTGATAGCTCCATAAATCCCATCCATGCCCCGTTTGTGGAAGGGAAATTCCTTATAGCTGTGCTTTAATAGTGGGATTTCAATACAAATTTTACCTCTGGCAGCAACACAGGGCCAGGTAATATCAGCAATTTATGTGCTGGTAGAATGAGGCCCCTAATGAGAATTTTTTCCTCTTGTTAACTAAAAATTTTTATTTTCCTTATCAGCTGCTCAGTTTGCTGATTCAGCCTGTGCCAAAGCAACTCGTTTTACCTGTCAGGTTGCATTTTATTGGAGTGGTTCCTTCCTCAGACAAAGATGCCTCATTGGATTTCATCTGTGTGAAAATAAAATAGATTTTCTGTCCTTGGAGGAAACGGAGAATCTCCAGAGAGCTCAAAAATTACAAAATTTAGCAGGAGAGCAGGTTTAGCTGTTGCAAGACAAGTTTGTTATCATAGAAAAAGCAAACTCCCCCCAACCAAGGCAGTCACCGATACTCTGAGGAATGCATGCTTAGGGAGTTGTGTAATGTTTGCAGCCTTTATCTCCTCCCGATTCTGAGGCACAGGATCGGTGAGACCTGAGCTGCCTTCACTTCAAAGGCTGGAATGTGTTACAGCTTCATCTGCTCAATCATCTTCTTGCTGCAGAGGAATCACCTGCAAAAGCCACATTTTTGGGCTTTTTCACCCATCCCCGCTTCCTCTCCTCATCACTTTTCCTCAGACACCCGATCTAAACCCAGATCTAAATTTCCCAGCTGCATTTACACAAATAATAATAAAAATGATTTAATGCGTTTTGTAAATAGCATCCCAGGCCAAAGTGCCAGCTCCAGATCTTCCCAGATCTACGAGTTGGTGATTCTGTTCTGAAACCGTGAAATTGTGATAAGTGGGGGTGATGCTGTCGCCCGTTGGAGCCGCAGGATTTTATTGATGAAAAAGGATTTTATCAGCCACCAAAAATTCCTTTCTGACTCCACAGGCAAGAGTGACACCCGGCGGCTGTGGAGCAAAATAAAATCAGCTCTGATTGCAATGTTCCCTTTTTCTCTCTTCTTTTAGTCCTTTTTTTCCTGCCGATTTTAAAGGAAGAGCTGGCACAGGGATGTGCTTCCACCCCCTGTACAATGGACATCCATCACCTGCTGGCACAGATTCCCTGGGATCTGGATTCCCTGGGATCTGGATTCCCAGGGACCAGCTCCTTTGGGAGGAAACCTGGAGAGCAAAGGGATGCTGGCATCCCTCCCGTGGCTCTCCAAACTCTGCAGCCAAGCAGGGAGGCACAGATGGGGGCCTGGCATCCTAAATTTGGGCTGAGGATTTCCATGGATCCTGCCACAGCCCTTCCCAAGTTTTGTCAGGCTTGTGGTTATTAGGACATGAGGTGGGATTTATTTTAACCATGTTTCATTTAAAATAACAAGATTAGCTCAGTTATCAGAGGGAAGTGGGTACCTGGGAGTTCATTTTTGCTTTGTGCCTGCTAGATGTTGTTTATTACACACTAAAAATTGTGGGACAAAAGGAATGAAACAACATTTTTTTTTTACTGCTACTGTGGATGTAACGTGAATACCTTCACTAAGTGGTTATTGAAGTGTACTATGAATGGTTAAATACCACAAGGAGAGTGCTAAAAAAGAGATAAATTAGTCATCTTTCATGAAAAATGGGCTTTATTTGGACTTTCATTTGGAATTACTAAACATGAAAATGGAAATGTCCAGGTAATTACATCACTCACTGAGCTGTGGCTTTAATAAATGTCAAGAGTTGGCAGAGCCCTGCTCAGAGGTGGTGTCACAGGCTCCCCTGGAAATGTGCCCATGGAACAAACCAATGGTTTGGCTCCTAAATCCGAGTTCCTGTGATGTTTCTGTGTGGGAGAGCCGTGATATTCCATGTTCCCTAAGGCACCCATCCTTATCTCAAGGTGCAAAGAGAGGCAGCTCAGGTTGAGGTCTGAGCATTCCAATTTGGTTTACTGGGAAGATAAAACCCAGCTCTGATATTTGGATCTTGATGTTGGCTCTGCTTCCAGTTCTCTGTTTTACTGGTGCTGTTGGATTTAGGAGCTGGGTGATGCTGTTTCTAATTGAAAACATGGAGCAGGGGAGGGTTGTTGGAGAGAGAGATCTTGCTGCTCTGATCCCTCACTCATGGCTGGCTGCAAAATTAAGAAAACGCAGAAATCTCTCAAAATGTGGGAACATCTGAGTGAAAATGATGAAATTCTCTCTTGAATGTGGTAGAAAGGAGCATCATTTTTGTGCCACTAAGTTTTTTTGTGTTTTCAAAATGGCAAAGAACCACGTGATTATGAGCATCACATGTCCCCAAGTGCCACATCCACATGGCCTTAACCCCCACCCCAGGGATGGGGACTCCACCACTGCCCTGGGCAGCTGTGCCAGGAAGAAATTGTTCCCAATATCCAACCTAAACCTCCCCTGGCACAGCCTGAGGCCGTTCTCTCTCCTCCTGTCCCTGTTCCCTGGGAGCAGAGCCCGACCCCCCTGGCTGTCCCCTCCTGTCAGGGAGCTGTGCAGAGCCACAAGGTCCCCCCTGAGCCTCCTTTTCTCCAGGCTGAGCCCCTTTCCAGCTCCCTCAGCTGCTCCTGGTGTTCCAGCCCCTTCCCCAGCTCCATTCCCCTCTTTAGACATACTAAAATATCTCCTTCCTCCATTGTCAAACAGTTTCACAGCTTCAACATTGCTCTCAGCATTCAGCAAATATTGGATCAACAAATTGTGTCTGGAGAAAGTGGCTCTGCAATGAAAATGTCCTCCAGGTCCTTCTGTGCCCGGCTGCCCTTTGGCTTTTCCTTCTTTTCCATTCCCTTCTCCACCTCCAGCTCCCCTTTCCCTTCATGAAGCATTGGCACTGGTGAAGATGTAGCAAAATGGGAGTTTTTATAATCTTTGGCTCAGAAATCCACAGCCCTGAGGCCACACAGAAATCCTTGCTCAGCTTCAACCCAGAACCTCAGCACTCTGAGTTTCTCTGTTTCTTCCTCTCCCTTTTCACCGTGAGGTGAAAATAACGAAAAGCCAAATAAAAGCATCAAAATATGAAGCATCAGGAAGACTCAGCCGAGCTAACAAGTCCAAGGGCTGAGCCAGATGTTGTGTTTGGGGACTCCTGTGGAAATTATGTGCTAAGGGCTTTGCCAGATGCAGCCAACCTTCACAGCCTCCAGTTATCCCAGGGATCTTGTGTGGCATTAAAGATTTCACTGAATGTGCTCTGTGCTAAGTCACTGCTAATCTGTGATCAAATAATGAATTACCAGCATGAAAAAAATAATGAGGGAAAGCTGTGTTACTCACCAAGAGTTAGTGGGAACTTTTCTCCCTGACTTCCACAGGAGGTTTTTTATTTCCAGTTTTGCACATCCCTTTCTTGGCCAGTTTTTGACACCTCAGCTGTGTAGGAAGGTGCCATCCCTTACTCTTCCAGCCCAAAACTCATCTGAGTTCATGGATGATGCTGTGCACATCCCTTAGGGCAGTGCCTGGATTAAAATGGGCACCTGTAAGTGGAATATTCACATGAATTAGCTAAACAAATCACCCTGCAGAAGGAGAACACTGATTCACAGCAAAACCAGAAATACTGGAGTGGTGGATTTGAGACTGGCCAGGGCATGCCCAGATTTATCCCAAATCAGAATTTGTATTTAATGATATATCCCAGAGCAAGGAGGAACCACTGAAGCCTCTGAGCCCTCTGCTCTATAGAAATGATGAATTTACACACAGATTCTTTCCCTAAATCTTCAATTCTTTCCATAACCACAGCCGCCAGTGCTTTATCTCCAGTTTGAGTCAGTTTTGGTTTTAATCCCTGCCTTCAGATCAGTCTGTCTTCATGTTCTAAAATGTATTTTAGATAGATGAGATTGTTTGCTTCCCACTGCCTATTTTCTACAGAGATGCTCTGAAACTTGCTGAAGGCTTAGATAGGAACAGGAGGGCACCTTTTTGTTCTACTTCAGCTCCTAAAAATACAGAATCCAATCACAGAAAGGGTTGTAAAGCACTGCCAGAGGGCAGTGGTGGAGTCACCTTCCCTGGGAGTGTTCCAAAATTGTGTGGATGTGGCACTTGAGGATGTGGTTTAAGGGTGACCATGGTGCTGGGCTTCATTGATGATATTTTTCAGCCTTAAGGATTCTATGGTTCCATGAGATCAGTCATCTCCCCTGTCCTTGCAGTGGGAAAGAGAAGGGGAAAAGAGCCTGGAAGACAATTTTGATTTCCTAGAATAAATATCAAGGACAGATGGGATAAATAATCTTTTTGCTGGTGCTGCTTTCTCTCTGGGAAACAGGGAGGTTAAGAGGGTCTAATTTATAGTTTGGTAAAGAGAAATGACTCCTACTTCAAACAACCTTTTCCACGTTTCAGGCTGCAGATCTGCAATGATCCTTGTTGCTGTCTCTCCAACCATCCCAGGAATCAGTGGAGCTGCTTTTCCCCTGCCCTGCCAGCACCAGGCTGGCTATCAGGGAGACCTGTGGCTCTGGGAACAGCTTTTCCAGCTGCTCAGAGATGCTCAGTGCCCTGCCTGGTGTATTTTACAGGAACTTGGTGCTTCAGGAACTCATCCTGGCCCTCCTTTATGGCTTCCCACTGCCAGAGGGCAGGGTTAGATGGAATATTGGCAAGGAATTGTTCCCTGGGAGGGTGGGGAGGCCCTGGCACAGGGTGCCCAGAGAAGCTGTGGCTGCCCCTGGATCCCTGGAAGTGTCCAGGGCCAGGCTGGATGGGGCTTGGATCAGCCTGGGATGGTGGAAGGTGTCGGGCTTGGCTTGAGATGAGCTTTAATGTCCCTTCCAACCCAAACCATTCCATCATCCCGATTCTTTGCCAGGCACTGATGTTCTCAGGCAGAAGGGGGAGCCCACACATTATTTTTTGTGTGTGATCCTCTCAACGCAGTGACAAACCCACGAGAGCAGGAGGGATTTTGGAACACTGAGAGCTCCTGCTTGGCTGGAGTTACAGCCACACACAACCAGGGGAAGGCAGGGCCTGACTGCTCTTATCTCTTCCTTTGCCACAATGAGAAATCAAGGAAGATTTGAATTCTAAACAACTTTATCTTGTGTCATCACGTCATCTCCAATGCCAGAAAACAGAATTTAATTAAGAACTTGTTGAACAAACAAAAATACAGAGGCAAAATAGAGCCTTTAGAAACAGAGTAAGTCATTGCAGTGTGACATTTATTTTTTGCTAATTTACTTACACACCCACTGGGAAACCAAATAAGTCATCTGTAGAGTGCTGCTGTGGTTATTTGTACAGAAGCAGTGTGTCAGATGCTTCCCAAGGATTCACGGGAATGTTAAACCATTAAACAAGCTCTGGGCTTTTGTTGGGAACTCCTCTCTGGATGAGCAGCTGAATAAAAGCACTGGGGAGGCTTTTTCATCCCTGCCCAAACCCCCTTCAAATCTTTTCTCAGCACAGAAGCTTCCAGGCATGTCTTTAGTCACAGATCCTTCTCCAGCCTATAAACAACATTTTGATCCATGCCTGTGCATCCAGGGAAACCCCTGAGTTCATTTGAGCTCTGAGAACCCCCACAGTTCATCCCCCTGAGATGGGTTTCTTGTTACTTTTCTCCAATAAAAGGTTTGATTGCTCTTTCTGAGGAGTTTGAAAGCAAGGAGGTTCTTTTGACTCATGGTTTTAGCACCATCTCTGCTATCCTTTACAGAATTCCAGAGTCATTTAGGTTGGAAAAGACCTCCAAGACCATCAAGCTGTGACTGATCCCCACCTTGTCACCAGCCCAGAGCTCTGAGTGCCACATCCAGCCTTTCCTTGGACACCTCCAGGGATGGGGACTCCAAACCTCCCTGGGCAGCCCCTTCCAATGCCTAACCACCCTTTCCATGGAGAAATTGTTCCTGCAAAGAAATTTTTCCTGACAAAAAATTCTTCCTGAGAGAAGGAATTAATGGCACTACCCATGTGCTGGCTCTGTGTCAGAAATTTGGTTCCCAAAAAGAAATTTGAGACTGGGAAAATAATGTGCAGGTTTGGAGGGCTAAAGGAATCTGAGGCTGTAGTGGGACTTGGAGCTGAAAACCTCAGCTAAAGGCTGGTAGGAGATCCCTTAAAACTAGAAGTGAGAATTTGGAGAATACAGAATATAATCAGCCCAAAAATAGAAATGGAATTCTTATGCTGAGGTATATATTAACTTTTACTTGAAACTGCAGTGGAAGCTTGGCCAAGAAAACATCCCATTAAACAGGGGAAGGTTTTCAGCCTACATGGGGGAGAAATCTTCCCAGTTGGTGGTTTTGTCCCTGATGTAAAGATAAACTCAAAAAGGTAAACTGGAAATCGTCTCAGGAAATGGTGTTTCTGTTCAAAGGGTGAAAATCTGTCTGTTGCACTGATGGAGATGATGTTCAGGAAGCAGGAATTCAGAGAGATAAAAAGTACAAAAAAACAAATGAAGAGCAGCCCTACATGGAATTATAGAAATAGCAAAGGAAATACAAAATCTTGAAAAGAAAAAATGCCCCAAATACAAATTTAGGACAGAAAGCTTTAGGAGAGAGGAGCTCCACTAAACGGTCCTGGAAAAAAAAGTATTCCTGTTGTGGTTTGATGGAAAGGAAAACAAATTTTTCCATAATAATCAATGTTTAACAGAGCAATTGAAATGCACAGGGACATTATCCTGCAGCTTAAAATCATTCCCACCCAAACCCCATCCCTGAACAGAGGCACAAGGCAGTAGAGGTGGTGTGATACTTGAATCACATAATATTGAATTACTTAAAATTGTACAGTTTTTGCAGTTGTATACTCCAAACAACTGTGTCTTCATGGGTATTTTAATGCAAAAAAATAATTGTTTCAGAAATAAATTGCCACCAATTGCCAAAATAATTTGGTGTCAGGAAGGTGAGGGACAGAAAAAGTCTGATGACAGCAGTCAGGAGAGCAGGGTATCAAATGATTGTCAGGGAATCTGCAAAACACTGGGAAGGGAAGTGATGGAGAGAAGGGTACTCCTGTGCTCTTCAAGAACTTCCTCCTTTCAGGAGAAATCTGAAAAATTGTAACAGAAAAAAACAGGAGAGGAAAGGTTTGTGTGTATAGCTAAATATATTTTAAGAAATCTGTAGACTGAAGGGGCATAAATTCATTTGCTTATGATGTTCATTCTGGATCAGAAACACAAATGCTAGGGATTCACATAAAATTAAAATGTTTACTCTGAGGGGACTGCATGGTTTAAAGCTTTTGCAGCCTCAGAATAATGTAGATGTGGTGTTAAAATAGACATAAAAAGGTACCCCTAGGGAAGTTGCTCCTCATCCAGTGAGGAATTCTTTATATCCTAAGAATGGATATCCTGGAGCAGGCTGGAGTCCATCCAGGCCAGAATTCTGTCTCCAAGAGTGGGCATAGGGAACAGCAGAGAGCAAGGTGCACGGATCTGATCCTGGAAATGTGTCTCCCATGTACAAACTTCAGTGGGTTGGGAAAGAGAGAGACACCTTCTGCATGGTGGGGAAAGGAGGAGGATTTTCAGTGCTCAAGCAAAGCTGGAAAAACCCAGGCTGGGGAGGTCTTGGAGGAGCAGGCAACATCCATGGCTGAGCAATTCCCTGGGCATGGAGACATTCCTGTTTTAAACTGTTCAGGCTGCATGGGAAGTTTTTCCTGCTTGTGTCCTTGCAGGTTACAGCAGAAGAGCTCTATAAGGATAACTTTAGGAAATTCAGATTTCTATTGGCAGAGCTGTAATCCAGCCCAGCAAAGCTGTACAGACTGGGAGTGATTTTTGAAGGTTCCCTCTCCAAATAAGCTCATTTATCCAGGTGCTGCTCTGCACTGGAGCTGCCAGCTGTCCTTCCCAACCATGACTCTCCAGCAGGGGCTGCATTCCCCTGGGATGTCCCAGGACCATTTTTGTGGCTGACCTTGGATTGCACCCTCATGACACATGGGTCCCAGAGCTGGTGTGCTTGGGACCAGTTGGGTTTGGACTGCTGTGGTGGGAACACCATCCCTGGAAGTGTTCCAAGGGTGTGAATGTGGCCCTTGGGGATGTGGTTTAGTGGTGAACAGGGCAGTGCTGGGTGAATAATTTGACCCAATGATCTTGGAGGGCTTTTCCAGCCTTAACGACTCTGTGACTCCATCATCAGTGTCAGGAACCTTTTGGAATTGAGGTCTTGGATGCTCTGGGGGAATTCCACATGTGGCCCCACAGACAGCAGCAGCAGTGGCCCTTCCATTCTCCCTGCTCCTGTGCTCCCTCTCCAGTGCTGAGGAGCTGCTGAGCAGCCTCCATCCATCCATGCAGCAACCAGCAGCACCACCAGCACCAGGACATCGAGGCGTGGGTACCATTTTGTCCTGCAGCAATGATTCCACCTGGGAAAACCCCACCCTTCCTCTCCCAGCCAACAGCAACCTCAGCTTTGCAGCAACAAACAGCTGGGAGATGGACAGAGCTGGCCTTCCCAGGAAGAATCTCTGCTTTGGCTCCCAGGGAGGCATTAGGATTGAGAGGATTTCCATCAGCAGGAGCAAAATGGGACATTTGTAGGTCCAGCCCTGGCCCCCCGGTGTGTGATCACAGAGCTGTGGAATGGTTTAGGCTGGAAGGAGCCTTTAAAGCTCATCTAGTCCACTCCCCTGCAGTGGACAGGGACATCTTCAAGTAGATCAGGTTGCTCAAAGTCCCATCTGATCTGGCCTTGAAATGTTTATGGGGATGGGGATCTATTGCCTCTCTGGGAAACCTCTATCAGTGCCTCACCACCCTCATAATAAAAAAATTCTTCCTTATATCTGGTCTAAATCACCTGGTTTTTACTTTAAAACCATCACCCTTTGTCCTGTAGTAGCAAACCCTAATAAAAAGTTTGTCCCCATTTTCCTTATAAACCATGAGAAGTGATGGGAAAGGTCAAGCAGGGACAGGCTGGAACAGGGGAGGACCTTGCCTGGCTCCCCAAAACCCCTCCAGAGGCAGAGAGACCTCAGGAGTGACCAAGGTGTTGGATATGTCCATCCAACATCTGTGCAGCTTTAGCATCCTGAACATGTGGCTCACCTGGCAGCTCTTCATTCCCAAGGCTTGTTTTCCCATAAAAAGTAAAAAGCTTTGGCTGCAGGGATGAAGTCACAGATATTTATGGCAGCTTTTCTTTAAAACCAGCAAACTGTAGCTGTGTTTCTCCGATTGGAAAATATTTAGGAGATTTTTTTTTTCCCTGTACTGCCTCCTTCCAGCCCTGCAGCCCCTCGGTGCTGCTGGAAGGGCATTGCTTTCCACAGAGATTTTCAGGAATACTTAACAAGCGGATGGATCGCTCGGAGCCAGCACTTTGGGAAGCCATACAGGCATCTTTGCTGTGCTCTCCTTCGTGCACCGCTTGCATCCATCCTTCCCCAAGCCTCCCGCCTTCCTCCCCGCAGAGTTTCGAGTTGCTCCTCCTCCCTAAAGGCTGCAGGGATTTTCCGAGTCCCTCTCGCGGTGCCGATCCCCCCTCTAGCGGCTGCTGCTCTGGAATGTTGGAATGTCGAAGGATGCGCCGCGCGTTCAGGAACGGCCAGCGGTGCCAAAACCAGATCCTGCGCCGGTGGTTCCTGCGGGATGGGGAGCAGCACCCACAGCACATC
The DNA here is from genome assembly GCA_013397555.1 of Urocynchramus pylzowi. NCBI lineage: Eukaryota > Metazoa > Chordata > Aves > Passeriformes > Fringillidae > Urocynchramus > Urocynchramus pylzowi. The sequence continues at coordinate 9,609 of VZRH01000386.1, read as the reverse complement.
CCCCGTTTGTGGGCTTTGGCCGCTCTGATGCGATTCCTGCTGCTCCTCCATCGGGATGAGCTGTTTGTGGTGCCGCATTTGCCGTCCCCATCCGCAGGGAGGGGTGGGAATGGGAAGAGCCGTGTCAGGTCAAGGGCGCTTCTCCTTCCCGGCGGTTCTGCCTTGCCAACAGTTTGGATTTATCCAGACCAGACATGCCAGGGGAAAAGCTGGCTTTATTTGAAATCTCATTACGGCCCCTCTGCATTTCATCATCCTGCAGACGCTCTCTGCTGCAGCATCACTCCAGCAGGAATTGCAGGGGAAGCCTCCACGCCTGGTGGGAAGGGAAAAGCGCTGCAGGATTCCCAACATCTCCACTTCTCCATCCCCGTGGAGCTCAGCCTGCAGGAATGACCCTGCAGCCCTTCTAGGGGTTCAACCACCAAACCTGGCACCAGCAGTGGGGGTTTCTGGCCAGCTGGGGGATGTTGTGCAGGTGTTGGGAAGATTGGGGTGCAGGGGAGCATTTCCTCCTGCTTGGGGACCCCCAGAGCAGCACATCTGAGCCTCCCCAGAGGGAACATCCTCAGCTCATCATCAGCCATAGATCCAGGCCTATCAAAGCAGGAACTTTGGGAACACAGATCCAGGCTTTGGGAACTCAGGGTGATTATTTCAATGTAAACATTACTAAATCTGCTGTTGATGGTGCTAACAAAACCCATCCAGACTGAATGGAGCAATCGGTCTTGATATCTGTCCCCAAAACTCTTCTCTCAACAAGCAGCACATGCCAAGAATGATTTCTGACTGATGAAAGCTCAGGTTGTCACTGTCTTTTATGATCATGGATCTTCCCTGGGTTATCTTGGTTCCAATCTCAGTGTCAGGGCTGTTCCTTTGGCTAATTAAAGGACAACCATTTGTTAATTACTGACCGAAATTTTCAGCGCTCATTGAGATATTTTGCATTTTGCTCAGCTTGACTATTATAGTAAACTGGACCCATGAGGATTTGGAGCCCAGAAACTCCCTCTGGTCTGGGGCTGATCCCTCAGGGTGTTTGGGGTGTGATACAAAACATGAGCACAAATAATTCACATGAAATATGGAAACCTCTCTTTTAACACAGAAATGTGGCAACAGCAGCACATTTGCCACCTTCCAGCTCAGTTATTTCCCTACATCACAGCCAGGGATTTATAGGAAGCAGTAATTAGGAGAATTTAAACTGGGATCTCAACTGGATTTCAACTTTAGGCTGGGATTTCCAAGCAGAGCTATAGGGGAGGAAGAGATCCCTGTCCCAAGGGATGTGTCACTGCTCAGATGGAGCAGAAGATGCCAGTTCAAAGTGACAATCCCAACCCCCTTGTCCCTCTTGAAGGTCACTGGGGACAGAATAGGTAGAGAAAAGCTCCTTTTATGCCATGTGAGATATTTATATATCTAAAGACTGCTGGTCACTGGGAAGCTGCCCAAGACTTTAATGGTTTAATTGCTGTTTCCTGTACATTCCCCTCTCTGTTGTTCATCACAGATGACAATTGTGGTTTCATGTCCACGGGGCTGGGCTGGGTCTCCCTGGGAATCTCATCTCCTTGTGCAATTACTGCTCCTGGATATCTCTGGGTATGTCCTTGAAGGCTCCCCCCAATTAAAATCATCCATAAAAACCTTATTTCCTAGTGGGAACTCCTACAGGACTATGTTGGTCCCTTTTTTACCCTGAGGTATAAAGGAGGGATGGAGCAGAGATCTGGACATCCTCAAAATAACCCATAGAACTACTGGGGTGAGACCAGGATGGACAGGATGCACGACAAAAACCAGGGGTGGACCAGAAAACAAACAAGAAAACAAGCACATTTTGGGTACTCTGGGACTGTCTGGTGGTGCCACAGAGCTGCATTAGTGCAAAACAGGGCACAATTAGATCTTCTCAGCCTCACAGATAAATACACCATTTGCTCCACCCTGATATTGATCCTGAAATAAAACCATGCTGCCCTCCACTCCCACTGCCATTAACTCCAACCCCAAACTCCCAGAAAAACCCAGCAAGAAACCCCCGGATCACAAAATTGCTTCCAACCTCTTGATTGTATTTTTAGTGCTCTTTCTAATGTACTTTGGATTTGCCTTCTGTTTTTTTTTTTTTTTAGCTGCTCGAGTAAACTCAGCTCATCCCTCAAAGCTTTTGGACACTGAGGTTTTTAAGAACTGAGTTTTGCCTTCAGGGCCAGGGGCTTTAGGGAAAATAACAAATATATGCGTGGATATGTATTCCTACAGATATTTATACCTTCATAAAATAGTAAAATTACACGAGCTGGTGACACAAGAATCTCTTTGAGAGGGTGACAAATCACCTACACCCAATGCAGCAAGGACTGAGGTGAGAGGGCAAAGGCTGGCTGGGCTCATTTGAGCTGGTGCCTTGTGGGTTTCACACATGAACCCCCTTCCCATGTCTGGAAACACTGGGATACTCCCTGAATTTGGGCTGGGCTGCAGCCAAGGACTGGATGTTTGCTTTAAATCACAGAGGTTTTCTCTGCCACGCTTTAAAAGCTGATCCTGGGCTCAAGTTGTGCCAAGATGAGTTTTATCAGTGATAGGAGGGAGAACCTGACAAAAAGGGTTATAAATCTTTCAGGACATTAAAAAAAAAAAAAAAATTAAATAGGGAGGTCTCTTCTCCCCTGGGCATTTTAACAAAAGGGGTTGCCCTGGGATTGAGTTGGTGCCTCTCACACGCCTCTGGTTGTTTCACCTCCTGGCAATTTCTCCTCCCAAGCTGCCATTGTCACTCTCAGGAAATCTGCTGGGAAAAACTGCTGGGAATTGTGTTTGTGTGTGGGGCTGGTGGCACCTGTGCCATGGGCACTGCTAACCCTGCTCCACAGGCTGCTCTTTGGGGAAAGGTCAGGGCATCAGGACCAGGTAATCCCAGCCCAGGAGCTGCTCCCCTGCCAAGGCATCACAGGAAGGATCTGAGCCTTCATATTTAATGCATGAGGAGCACTGGGATGATCTTTTTATAGCAGGTGCTCTCAGACTTTGTTTTATTTTAATTGTTGGGTAATAAGGGGTTTGAAATTTGGGGTTGGGCCCCCAGGTTGGCAGGAGATGTCTGTAGGATCAAAATCTGGAGCTAGAGCTTTGCTGGAGCCAATTCCTTATCCTGAGGACCAGGGACCACTGGGGACCCCACAGACCATAGAATCACAGAACGGTTTGGGTTGGAAGTGACCTTTAAAGGTCACCTAGTCCAGCCCCCTGCAAGGAGTTGGGAGATCTTCAGCCAGAGGATGGTTCCTGGTCTGGAATATGCTGAAGCCAGGCAGGGAATGATGATGGAATAGTGATGGAATGGTGGATTCAATCTCCTTTTTCAGCTGAGTGCACCTCCAGCTTCCCCGTCCCTGAAACTAAAGAAAGTATTTTGGATTAAACTCTGATTTTGTTGCAGAAGAATGGGAATCTGGGGGTCTGGAGTGTACACTCTGGTTTGCCAGTGATGTGCTGGCTGGGAAGTTTTCCCTCTGTTAAATCCATGCATAATCCTCCTTGTACCTTGCTGGATTTGGCCACCAGCTTGGAGATCTACTTGTACCATCCTTCAGTGGGTTAAAAAGTGTCAGCTTTTACCCTCTCCAGACACTGTATTGCCCTTTATTCTCTGCTGATTTTGGCCTTGCTAATTTTAAAGTGAAATCTTGAATCCCATACAGTGCTCCTGAATTTTAACCCCTGGCCCATGGATGGTCACAAGGCAGCTCTTATGATATAGAGATTTTTCATACCACACAAATGAGGCAAGAAAGAAAGAGAAGGGAATTGGGAGTTATTTTTAAGGGCATTTCAGGTGTCACTTCTCTTTTCCATTGGCTGTCAGTGAAGGAAGTGGCACACAAGGAGTCTTTGGGATTTTAATTGTCATTTCCAGATTAGCTGGACTGATGTTAGGGTGGAACATGACCTTTGGATCTCACTTGGCCCAGCCCCAGCTGGTCCTTAGCTATTATTTTAAAGCAATTTAGTGGTTTTTTTCAAGAATGATGGGAAATGCTGGGCTCTAACCCAGCCCCTTGTCCCAAGGCAGGATCAAGTTTTCTCCTGTCATTCCTGTCACACATTTCTCTAACTTGGTATTCAAACCTCCCAGGAGCAGGGACTCCATCCTGGTTTCAGGGACTCCATCCCACACTCAACTAATCTCACAAGGAGGATCTCCCCTGGTAGCAGGAGAAACTCCCAGTATCAACAGAATCAAACAATATTTATTTTATTGGCTGTATCAGTCACTGACCCTGGTTTTGTCTGGGCTATTGGGATCATTAACTCTGGGCTAACGAGGGCAGAATTAAGAGGATGCTGCACTGGGGAGTGATAAGGAGAGAGGATGGAGAGGTAAATCCAGGTCCCTCCTAGGTCTAGAGTTAATCACTGCTGTAGGGCCCTTTCCCACTGCGAATCACATCCCATCACATCACTCCATGTGAACCAACCCCGGGCATTTCCCTTCTCCCCAGGAAAATCTGACCAGAGAAATTCCTCGCCATACTGCAGAGTGGTGAGGGAAAGGAGACAAAAATACAATATAATGGGCCACAATATGGTGCTACCTATAAATATTTTACCAGGAAAGGTATGCAACTGGTATTTTGAACAAATCCCCAGCCACAGTTTTAATAAAGTGCCTTTAGCTGCCACTCTGCCGCGTTTAAATCTAATTCCAGTTGTCAGTCAAATCGCTGCGTGTTATTAACCTATGGGCATAATTGCCTATTCCAAGTCTGCAGCTCTAAGAGGCTTTATGTATGATTGTAATAAATGAAATAACTTCTGTGATTCCAACTCCTCGCTGAACACGTTGACACTGGAAATTACACATGCACACGCATCACTTTTGTCTCTGCCTGGATGAGAGCTTCTCAGAGCGGCTGTGGCTGCGGAGGAAGGCCGGGGTAAGCAGGGAAATGACTGAGCTTTGCATTAGCTCATCCCTACAGCTGGTGCCACACGGAAACACTTGGTCTGAAAAGGCAAAATCTCCATAAAAATAAGCGAACGTTCATAGAATTGCCACGTGTGCATCAACAGCAGAGAAATCCTCGTGCGCTGCTGTGGCCTGAGGGATTTCTATCAGATTTTAGTCCCTAACCTCTTCCCTCCTCCCCACCACGTTGTGTTTTGTGCCTCTAGGAGGAATGGATGCTGCAGGAGCCATTGGCTTGTTGGTTTATTTTTCAGTGCTCACCACTGAAGCAAGGGGAACATGAAATTCAAAAGGCAGAGGCAGAATTTTCCAGCCTTTTTGTGCTGCCAAAAAAACACAGCAGAAGTGGAGGGTCACTGACCACTAAAGGATGTAGCTGCTGTGAGTAACAGGTCCCTAAAAGTATAATCTCAGCTTCTCTGGTTATAGCCCCCCAGGCAGTAATTTAATGTTCAGTCTGGAGAAATGAAGGCACTGGAAAGATTTAGAGTCCCTTCCAGTAGCTAAAGGGCTCCAAGAGAGGGACCTGGGACAAGGAATGGAGGGACAGGACACAGGGAATGGCTTCTCACTGCCAGAGGGCAGGGATAGATGGGATATTGGGAGGGAATTCCTCCCTGTGAGAGTGGTGAGGCCCTGGCATAGGTTGTCCAGAGAAGCTGTGGCTGCCCTTGGATCCCTGGAAATGTCCAAGGCCAGGCTGGATGGGGCTTGAAGCAACCTGGAATAGTGGAAGTTGTCCCTGCCCATGGCAGGGAGTTGGAATGAGATGCTCTTCCAGGTCTTTTCCAGCCCAAACCATCCTGTGATTTGTGTGAGTTTAGGAATCCATCCAGTCTTGTTGAGGAGCTCAGGATCTGCCCCTCCAACTGCAGTGCAGCCATCGGAATCTCTGTTCTTTCTTCATCCTCTGGAATATGGGACCTTGTGCACCAGATCAGCCCCATTCCCACCTCGGGACTCAGCCCTGGCTCCCTTTTCCCCATCTGCAGTGATTTCTTTGGCTCTGCAGAGCAAAGCAGGCAGGAATCCCTCCAGGCACTGGGATACCACAGCAGCACCCCCGCCCCGTAACCACAGCACCACCAGGGACCGTGAGCACACACAACAGTGCAAGTGCCATGGGAACACTGGCCTGGCATTCCCAGCCATGCAGGGAGTGCTGGACCCACCTTCCAGCTCCAGGGTGAGATGTGGGTCCCCTTTCTCCCAGCCTCTGCCCTGGGCAAAGCTCACTGGCTTTGCTCCTTCGGGTTCTCGCGGTCGCGCCGCGCATCTCCGCAGCGCTGATCCATCGGGGCCTTTCCCAGCTCCTGATGGGAATTAATCTAATGGCTGGTCCACTCTGGGAATTTGGGAGAAATGTATTTTGAGGGGATGCTTTGAGATGTCTCAAGACAGGGTGGCCTCGTTGTGTGGAAGGATCAGTGAAGCGTTGTCCCCGCTCCTCAGGGTGCCACGTTCAGCCTCCCTGTTTGACCCCTTAATTTCCAGCAGTGATGTCACTGAAATCCCTGCTCGTGGTCGCGCTGCTGGGCTAAATTTAGAGTGTTTGAGATGATTTGTGACTCTGTTGCTGGGGGGAGGCGGGGCGGGGGGGATGTCGGGGAATGACATGTGAGTCCTGTGTCATTGAGGCTCGCTTGGGCTTTAAAGACGGTGGAGTGGAGTGCGGAGATGACAGCGCTGTCCAGGAAGAGCAGGGAGGAAAAAGGAGATGGGACTCTCGGCCCTTTTTATAGTCTAAGCAATTTAATCGAGCTCGTTGCTTAGCTGAGACATTAGGAAAGGATTTTCCCCTCGAAACCTGATTAGATTTCCCAATAAAACGCCCACTTTGACTGCTGCTGCTAGGAGATGTGTTGGCTTTTGGTTCATGGAGGTACACGGCATAAAAATAAACGGAAAAAAGGAGCTGGATGCTGCGGGGATACGAAGCAAAAGACTTTTCTACATGGAGACCATCATCCTGCTTGGGGCTGGGCGAAGAGTGGGGGCTGGCACTGGACAGAGATCTGGGAAATGAGGGAAATAGAGGAATTTCCCACATCTTCCATTCCACCTCCCCGCTGGAGCCAGAGCATCTCCAGCCCAACCGGCGCTGCAGTGGCGAGCGAATCGGTCAGGGGTGGGCGTGGGCAGGGAGAAATAAAACCGGCATAAAATCGCAGATGGAAGGATCTTTGCTCCCCACCAATCCTCTCCATCCACCCCTTCCCTCTGCCCACGGGATGGGTGCCCCGGGGTCCCTGTCCCTGGCTCCTTCTAGTGCACGACCTTGAGGGCCAGATGCCTGAAGGTTATTTGGGGGCATTGCTGTGTTAATCAAAGCTGCTTAATTCCCCCCATAATCCAAGTGGGGATGGAGCCTGGCAGGTCCCTGCCGTTATGTTTACATCGGACTGCGGGTGGAGGGAGGAAGGAGGGGACAGGGAGGGAGGGGGGAGCTGACGTGCTTGGAATAAAACCGTGCCACCTCCTCCTCCATCCCTCAGCGAAAAAATCAAACGCATCTGTCCCCCCCCCCAACCCCCCCCCCCGCACCAATTCCCTTCCCAAAGTGTCCACCCCGAAGAGGAGGGGCCGCACTGCAGCTCATCTCAAGGGGGCAAAGGTCTTGGAGGAACCCCCGGCCCGATTTATTCAGGGCACAGCAATATTTCTTGGGATTAGTATTAATAAAAGCCTCCTGCCCGCTCCTCTCCATCCCTCTGGGCTGAGCCCGAGGGAGGCAGCTGGGCCCCGCCGGGGGTACCAGGCCTTCGGATGCACGGTGATGGCGTCTCTTCGTCCCGGCCATTTCACAAGACAGAAAACAGGCTGTGTATTTATTTGGGGTTATTTAGGTCTTGTTTTCCTCTCCCATGCCGCAGCTTTAAAGGAAAATCCGTCCTGTTTGTGAGGGCCGGGTGCTGTGGGGCTGGCGGTGCCGCAGAGGGATGCTCGGCATGTAGTGCGGCATGGCAGGGATCTGCCTGCCGGGATGGGGGCAATCCCGGAGGGAAGGCACCCCAAAAGTCTTTCTTTCCCCCCCTTTTATTCACTACAGAGGAACCCTCTGGCAGTTCAGACTCTCCTGGAGGTCCAGGATGCAGTGGTGCCCGCCCAGGGTTGAGCAGGCGACCGTGGGCTGCAGAATTGCGAGGCTGAGGTTTTTATTTTGGGGAGGATTTTAACGCTCATCCCCCACCTGTGCTGAGCGCGGGTCCTTCAGGGGGGTCCTGCCTCCGCCGCCGCCAAGAGACGGGCGAGAAACCTCCAGGAACAAAGGAGAGGATGCAGGAACCCGCAAGGAAAGAGCTTTATTGGCACGGCCCGACGGGCTCCTGGCGGCATCCGCACCGGCCGGGATGCGAGCCCAGGGAGGGATGTCCCGAAATACCTGCAGGGTGGGTGCAAGGAGGCGTCCCAGGGACCCCGAGCTGCTGTCAGTGTTCCCAAGGGCACCATTCCAGAGGTGAGGCTCTGTGCACGGAGCTGCAAAGAGAGAGGGGACCCCCCGCGCTGTCACCAAGGGCCCCCCGGATTTGGGACAGCTCTGCAGATGCCCTGAGGGGTGGGGGACTGTCCCCTGCGGTAAGGCCTGTCCTTGCCCAGTGCCAGGCACCCGCTGGGAGCACTGGGATGGGCCGGGATGAAGGGATGCAGGGCGGCCTCCAGCTGCAAAGAGAAGGGAGGGGAGGAGAGGGATGGGAGAAGGGAAAGGAGGTGGAAGGGCCCCAGCGGGGAGCAGGGCAGAGCGATGGTGATGGCTACAAGGGTGGAGGGGGGAAAAAACCCCGAAATAAAAATAAAAGCGTGAAAAAAGAGGGGAAAAAGAAACCAATGGCGTG
>VZRH01000385.1:85860-98147 GCA_013397555.1 Urocynchramus pylzowi | reverse complement strand
TGTCTCTCCAGACTCCCAGCTATATCTGTGTAGGAATGCTTGGCTCCTCCCTCTGGGCGGAGCATCTCCCAATGGGATGTTAAAGTTCTTACCAGTCATGCATTGACATTCAATAGCCTGTTATCAGCAGATGTCTGCCTGGAGGGAGGAGTGGTTGTGGAAGAGATAAGGAAAACTGCCCACTTAACAGAAGACAACTGCCATACAGATGGTAAATAGAATAGTATTGGTTTCACAATCCACGACACATGTCCTCGTCTTAGCATTTATTAGTATGCATTTGTTAATACATCTTTATGTACTTGAACTATAACAAATGACAGATTGGTGACTGCTCCATGCAATTGTTTTTCCAGATCCTACTCTTCAGCAAGCCAACAGCAGGAATTTGTGTTTGGGTTCCAGATCTGAGCAGCCATTTGCCATGCAATTTTACATGGGAATGCCTCTAAAATACAACATAGTGGCTATAAAAAACAAACAAAAAAAACCCCAATACCAAAACAAAACCAAAAAACAACAAACCAAAACAAAAACCCCCATCAAACCAACCAGCCAAACAAAACAAAGCAAAACAAAACCCACCAAACCAAAAAAAACCACCAAAAAAACCCCAAACATACCCCATTCACCCAGGCCCCAACAGTTTTCCCCTTTTAAATTGACAAAAAAGATACTTTACAGAATGATAAAATCAAGGGTCTGGGAAGGTCCATGAAAAGGCCCCCAGCCCAAGATGTCTCTCAGACAAGTGTCAAACAGCAAGTTGCCTGGAGATGCCTCTGGGTGAGCTTTGAGTGTCCCCGAGGGTGCAGATCCCACAGCCTCTCTCTGAGCATCTGTGCCCATGTGTGACTTTTCCCACTATAATTTCTTTGTTTCCACCTCTACAGGTGCCATTTCAAGTGCTCCCACCTGCTCCTGCTGCCTCTGTTCCTCAGAGCAGGGGTGTTATGAAGGCTGAAGATAACGATAGCAGGTCTTTGCGGTTTATCCAATGTCAAAAGAATTGTCTGATATTTTGTTCTCAGATAAGAGTACATGACTAAATGGTTTTGGCTTTGCTTTTCATTGGTGGATAACTTTTCTCTGGAAGTAAATGGATTCATTAATACATTAAATATAAATAGGAAAACAGTGCATGTGAAGCCAAATAGACTATTGTCCATTTATTGTAACCCATAAAGCCAATGCAAGCCAAAAAATTAATATAGTGCTGTGTTCCTCTTTGAGAATATTATCTATAAAATAAAACACTACACAGTTCAACAGTCCTCTGATTAAATTTTCTTATTTAGAGTAATATTCCTTGTTATGCCATCTGAAATTATCCAGAGAAAAGAAAATCATTAACTCAACCTAACTAAATGTCTGTCTCTAATCTTATCTGCATACACTGATTAAGTTGTTATTGCCTACCTAAGCTGTATTTAAGTCCTGCCAATTAGCATTTACTAAAAGAAATGGAAGAGAAAGTGCCAGGATTTGTTTTGCAGGTGTTGATGATATGTTGTGCCTGAAACTGGCTCTAGTGTTTCTGAAAGAAAGGGCAAAATGCCCCACCATTTCTAGGAGAACAAAGACACTTTTGAAGAAGATTCTAAGCTAAGGATTCATGAAGGAAAATGAATATAATTGGGAGATTCAAGTTCCAAGAACTTCCCCAACAAAGCAGGCCAGGATAATTTTAACTAAAAGTGCTCTTCCTGCAATCTTTTATTCTCACCACCAATTCATTACAGGCTCACCACTATGATGTCTGTAGTCATCATCAGAATGAGGGCAGGCTGAAGAATTTTGGCGTTTTCAAGCACAGAAATCTGGCCTTGAGGAAGCAGGAGAGATTACAGATATTTCTCTTGGGTCATCTAGAGAAATGCATTTTGTCAAGGAAAATACAAATGAGCCAATTCCTGCCTTGCATTCAGCTCTGTAGTTTCTATATTTGGGTTAACAACCTTCAACCAATATTTGGGTGTATATCCACCTCTAGCAAGTGGTAATCAGAGTAAAACCAGATTTTCACTGTTTACTCTGCATGCTGTTTGGGCTCCCACCTGGACAGAATGTAAACAGATAGCATATCCCTGTGCTTACTGAAAGCAGCAGAAGGGAAGTTACTGCCTCTGGAAGAACTGGAAAAGTAACCAGAGCTGCTGCCTCTTCATTGCTGTGTTCTGGGGTCCAAGTAGTATGAAGTCATGCTTTGCTAATTTTAAATCCCCGAAGGCCATCTGTTTATTGTCCTTTATTAGAACATAATGATGTTGGTGATGGTTTAAGCTCCAGCTCCTTCACTGGCACACAGAGGTGACTCAGCTTCCAGAAAGGTTTTGGTGTGATGGAAGAAATTCTTTGCATCTTCCCAAAGGCGCTGGTGAGGGAATTTCACACAGCATGATTTTGCCCAGAACAAGATCTAAACAAGGGAAAAATGTTAATTTTAATTTTTCTCGATCAGTTTTGCGATAAGCCAAGAAAATAAATACTAAGGAGTAGTAAACCAAAAATTTCAGGAGACCATTTGCCTTTGTGGGAGAACTTAGAGCATCACCATTGGTAACTCTGTTCCCTGGATTTGTGAATTCAAGGTAGCATTTCCACACTGACAGCAGTCTTCACCAAAAGACCCCTGCCAATACTGGCTTGTTGGACAGGTGCCTGTCAGGGTAAAAGTATGAGAGGTGTCTGCTTTATTGCCCATTAGTGGACTCTATAATGTATCTGCAGCCTTTTTGTGGTACTGGACCTTGTAAATTTTTTGTGCTAGTTATATAGCTTATCAAAAACAGTAAATGACAAGAAAGAAAGTGCAATCTATTACTGGTTTGTGCTACCAATATAAACCATTATAATGTTCAGGAGACTGTATTTTAACTCCTTGGTTATTGCATCATTTCACATCAAATGATCAATTTCATATGTTCTTCCTTTTCAAAGAGGCTTTCTAACAGGTGCATTTATCACAAATCACCTTTTTATATCATTAGTCAGCAAATGAAAGCAATTATCTTTAGTAAACCAAACCAACCTTGGAGAATAAAATCAGATAAAAATTAACAACTCTCAACATAATTGTCTTCTGTCAGTCCTACTTTCCTACACATAATTAATGTGGTCAAATCTTTAACAATGCTGAGGACAACAAATATTTAACTCCATCCTCAGCAGATTTGCCTTTTTCCCCCCTTACTTTTAGATCTTCCCCATTCTGGAGGCTTTCTGATTTCCTGGCATTGAAGATCATATTGATCTTTAGCTGTTTTTTATTCACATATACATTAAACCCATCATTATTGATTCCTTTTTATCAATGGTTAAATGACTGATATGCCACAGCCTCCCAGGGTTTGTGTCCCTGATTGTGTCTCATTTTCCTGGAACCCCTGCATCATATTTGGGAAATAGCTGAAAATCAGAATGGTCTTTCTTCTGTGCTATTTGCAGGGTCAATAATTTCTATCTCTGTTTCTAAGCTCAGCTCTCTTTCTCTCAGTTTATTTGAATTAATTCAGAAAAATTTTAAAACATGAAACATAGGCACAGCTCCAAACCCCTGGATATTACAACAGCGCATTTACTTAGTTCCCTTTCAGCACAAAGGGTATCCTTCACTCTGATACTCCTCCTAGGTGATTTGGTAACAACACCTCTTTTGAACCCTTTAAAACTAAACATAGTTGTCTTGACTGCATTTGACCAGTTGGAAATAAGTGAGGTCCTTACTGCCAAATCACCAATGTGAATATCAGTGGACCTGCTCACATCCTCTCTGAGCCACAGACCTCAATACTCAGTTCAACACTGAGCAGATAATCTGAGCTGAGGGTGCCCCATGCCAATATCTCAGGATTTAAAGGAAAATCCCCGGAAAATTCAGAGTTTAGCTGGGTTCTGTCAGGCCGTGCACAGTTGTGGGGGCAGAGGACTTCCAAACCCTTGGCTACATAACAGCAATTTTTTTTCAAGTGTTTAAATGTTTTCAGTCTACAGCATGGATATAAAAAGCCACAGCTGGCAACAAGATATCAGTCAGAGCACCATTCATTTTTGTAGGACAAAAGTAAAACATTTCTAGTGTGTGCAAGGTGAAACAACAAGTTTTCATACATTCCACAAAAAACAATGAGCCTGGACCAAAGTGCCACAGCAACCTGGTCACGGAAAGGGGGCTGATCTCTGCAGAATGGAGCTCTTGGGAGCAGCTTTCCTCTTATCCTCATCTCCTGTTTCTCTTTAGGGAGTCTAAATCAGCTGTTCTTTCTCCAGGAGGCAAAAGCAGAGAGATGGGAGGTGTCTGTAATGGGGATGTATTTACACATCTTTGGGATTTAGCCAGAGAAGAATGGTGGGACTGCCTTCTGCTGATGTTCTGTGACATGGTGTCAATACTCTGGATGCTCCAAAAGAGAGAATAAGTATGAGCAGCATTTACTTATGGTCTCTGTCCATTGCTCCAGAAGAAATTTGCAGTCACTAGAAAAAACAGAGAAACCATAGAAGGAGATGCAGGTTTTGCTTTCTTTTTCTTTTTTTTTTTGAATACTGGAGAAATGAGAATGATCACCTGCCACAAGAGACAACTTGTGAAAATCCCACTGCAGGATTACTTTGTGAAAAATTGATTCTAGTTTATGTTCAACAACTGCTTAGTGCACACCTTTATACTACACATAAGTCTTCTTCCAAAATATACACTGGAGAGCTCTGAACCCACAGATGGTTTTACCCTCCTCAGCCTTTTCTCCCTCATTTCTTGACCCACTGCCTAAAGTGTGTGAAAATCTTCCTTTTCCTTTAGTTTAACAGAAAAATGGCTGACAAAAGAACATGGTGCGTGGTACCTTTCAGAATTCATTGCAAATTTTTGCCTGCTTTGGAGATTAATTATAGTGCAGAGAGCCAGGGAATGAGGGCATCTCTTCTGTAAATAGATTCTTAGTAATATATAACTGAATAGCCTTTTTTATAAATGAGGGATAGTTATAATCATCCCTAAAACACTTTCAACTATACTGTTAGCCAGATTTTTCTGCTTTCTGGTAGAAAAAAGCTCTTCTGTTGAAATTGCTGTCCTGACTTTGTGCTGTTCCAGATCACAGCACCAGCAAATTCATGGAGGGACTACTCCATAGGGATCCCATACCCCACCAGCACCCTTGGTTGCTTAGCCTTCATACCAGAGTTAAGGTGTTTTTCTTCCAATTTACGTAGTTAACCAGAACTTTACCCCAAAAAGCCTTGGGGAATCTGTGTCCCTGAAGCGTTCCATGGAGTCACACATGAAATAGTCAGCACAAGCAGCAAACAGCTTGTTCATATCTGGTTACACAGCTTATTGTTTGCCCTGAAGAGACGGAATTATCTGTTTTCTTCGGCTGGTAATCTTCCTGCTTTAGGGATCTTCCTGCTTTCCTAGCAGAAAGGCAGGGCAGGTTGTCAGAGTTTAAAAAAAATTAAAAATCAACAAATAATTTCTTATTAACAGATTCTAGTGCCTAAAGAGCTGCCGAACCTCTGCAACCCAGTCTTCATGCAGATGCTTCCCTCAAAAAAATCTTATGGAACATCTTTTCTCAAGCATCCTTAGACTTGTCAACATCTTTTAAAGTAATAAATTAATGGAGTCTGTTTTCACCCCAGTGACACTATCAGGATGCCATTATAATAAATGTCACAAGAAAAGGGGAAAAAATGATTTTAAACTGAATGATTTGCATACCCAGGAATATTTTCACCATTTCAATATTTTAGAGGCTGTACAATCCCTTATATAGGATGTGTCAAAGTAAGTTTATTCCTACAGAAAAACAGTGCTGAATAAATTTTACTGGGCATTAGTCAGATTCAATGTGTGCAGGGATTTATCCCTGATTTCTTCTAAGCAAATCAGCACAGAATCCTTGTATTACTATGCAAGCTCATGGATCTTGCCATTCATTTACACTAAATCTTGGTTGGGTTCCATAAAAAAACTCTGGATTAAAAAAAAAAAAACAAACAAACAAAAAAAACCCCAAAAAACAACAAACCGACAACAACAACAAAAACAAAAACCAAACCAACTAATCCCCTCTAGAATATACTAGGATCACATTTGTTAAATTGGACATTGTTATTCCATTCTTTTGGATTGTTTTAGTTGATTGGTTTGATTGAGGTTTTTTGGTGGGATTTGTGGAGTTTTCTGTTGCTTGGTTGTTGTTCGGTTTTTATTCCCTGATTGCTGCTGTGCTTTGGAATCAGCATATTTTTGATGAAGGAGATTAAGATAAGTCCATGTTTAAGTCCATTTCTTTTGGGGGATTTAATAAATGCTTGAAGTTCTTAAAATTGATCAAAGGTGCTGTGCTTGGTTTAAAAATATTTAATTTTGGACTTTTTTTATAGGATCAGTATATTTCTCTTTAACCTCAGCTTTGACTGAGGTGTCAGATTTTTTTTTTCCCAGTAAAATAAAAGTGAACAGTATGTGATTAGGGCACTAATTAAAGACAGCCTCCTATCAGTACAGTTCTTTACTAGCCCTGATATGAAACAAGCAGGTCAAGCAGGATTTCAGTGATTATCTTCCTCTGGAGTCCTGGTTCCCGTGCAGGCAGAGACTCAAGAGCGCTGGGCTGACCTCAGTGCATCTCCTTGAGACAGGGTGCTGCTCACACGCTGCTGAAATCATTTTGAAACCACAAGTTGTCACTCCACGTGAGTGATGCCTTAAGCAGACATGCTTCCTACATTTTTGGGAATGCTGGAAAACCTGCAAGAGTTTACCAGGCAGATGAGCTGCAGGTTCCTCAAGCACATCACCAAATTCTGCACAAGCCACAGCCCCCATGATGAATGCTCATTGCCCCTCTAGCGGGTGTGAGCCACCAGCCTTGACTCTTGTGGCACTTTCCCAAACTGAACATTTGTCACAGCAACTCCACCCTGGGCAATAAATAATCAATTTTCAGTTTACTTTCCTCCACCAGGCTTGATCCCCTTCACTTGGGATGAAGTTTTCTCTCATTGTTCTCATCCACACTTGGGATGTGTTTTCTCTCATTGTTCCCATCTTTTTTATTTCTGAGCAATTATGAGCTTTCATCTCATTTTGAACAGAAAATGGGTACAAAACTGCAGACTTCCTGACTCATTAATCCTCACATATCCAGCCAAGTTTTTCAGTGCTTCTTGGTGCTTGCTGTCCTGTGAGTACAGAGCAGTAATCTGGAAGACCTGCTCTGCCAGACCAGGAGAGATACACATGCTGAGCTTGCAGCTCTCCCACCTGAGTGGACTCTTCCAATCTGTTTGTCAGATGTCAGCATCTCATTCTTGGCATTTCAAATTAGGACAGGCATCATCTGGCACAGTCTTTAATCAGTCTGTGCTGCAAGCTAGATGAGCAGGAGGACAGAAAGTTAGGATTTCTTCTCTATTTCTGTTGGTAGATTATGACTAGAAGTAACTTGTTCTTGCATACTGCCAGCCACAGAATATTACCAAGTTCAAATTCAACCTCCAAGTGAAAATGCAGTACTTCCAATGATTCACAGAATCTCTCCATACTGGGAAAAAGAAAACAAACCAGGACTCTTTAGACAGGAGGCTATTTGGATATAATTAGCTTTCAGTGGTGTGATATTGTATTTTATTTTGTGTGTATCTGTTTTTTCTCACAGTAAAACTCTGATCATCACTGTAAACTGCTTTGACTGCTGCATTCCAGCATTATAACACCTTCCAAAAGAGGTGAAATTTGGAGTAAGCAAAGGTCATGCTTTTCTGTTTAATTGACCATTTTTTGTACCTAAGTTGGACACTGTTGTATTTTCCTTCTCTGAATATGCAATCAGCAAACTAATTATCACTGGAATTTTATGAGAAATATGACCAGTAAGAGGGAGGAAGAAGAGACAACAGAGCAGATTCTACTTTCTGACTGTCAAAAGTACAAAAGCCAAAACAGTGAAAAAAATAAGAGTATTGATGCAGTTGTGACATATTGAGACATTCCACTTTTGCTTTCCTGTGTGTTCCCAACCCCAGTTTGCTGGTGAAATCACATAAATCATCTTTTAGGATAGGCCAGTAGAGACAAGATGCTATTTTTAATTAAAAATTCTATTAAGTTTTTTTTCAGTTTCTTTTCTGTAGGAAGAACTGTCTCTTTTCCTCCTTGCTTGCATTTTTAGTCCCACATCTCTATCTTGCTCACAGACATTAGAATCTCATTTAAGCAACCCTAAAGCAGTTGTGGGGTGAATAACTCCTTACAATAATTATGTTAATTCACTCTAAATCAAGTAGATCTCCACAGGTGTCTTCAGTTAACTACCCAGTGTTGTCTTTAAACCACTCAAAATAATTTTGCTGCCAAAAGTTTGGGGGTTTGTTTGGTTTTAGCACTACCTAGAGCACTCACATCTTGGTGAGTACATCTACAGCTGATGCCATGTCACACAGTCACCTTTGTCAGTGCCTAATTTCCTGCTCAGACACTCTAAGCTTTTGTGACATTTCCTAAGATTTTTCGTGTAGATAATCAACTTCCTTCAGACATTTTTTAAATTAATCATTTTTCTCCAAAAAGGTTTCTTCAAGAATATTTGCAACCAAAAATTATTTGCTGGTGCAGTGAGATAAGCTTTTGTTTGAAGAACGTTTCAAAGAAAATGTAATGCCAAATGGAGCAACAATTCTACCTTTGTTTGTGAATACTGAAATGTCTTTGACATTGTTCATGTAATTAATTATTTCATGAAACAGGTGTGTAGCACAGTCACATTTTCTCCCCTAATAATATATTTTCAGCTGGAATAGGACACAGAAAGAGTGCTGCTGGGCATGCTAAGGATATGAATAAATAAAATAGCCCATATTTTGTTTTTCACATGTGGTTAAGAATCTCTGGGGGTAGGAAGCCTTACCTGCCACAGAGGACACAAGTGAAGAGCACTGATGTGATCCTGAGCCACAGAGCCTTGCAGAGAGATGAGTTGTCCAACATCAGTCTGGTGTTGCTCTCCTGCATGTACCTGGCATTAATCATACCAGAACAGGGGTAAAGGGAGCTCGCATCAGCCTGGAAAATCCCAGTTACTGAGAAAATCCCAATTCCTGAAGGTGTCCCCTCTGCTGTGTGACACGAAGGGACATGCTGCTTGCTGTAGAGCCCTGAGCTGTCAGTGAGCTCAGTCAGCCCAGGATGATTCCTGCCATTTTAATAATTTAAAATGCAGAGTGAAGGATCCAGCAGGTCCACTCTGAGAAAGGGGCTGGAGTGACATTTGCTGGCAGGGACAAGGGCAGACAGAATGCAGCGAGGCTGAGGCTTGGGAGGAGGGGAGGGCAAGGGAGAGGACACCAGGCCTCTCCAGAAGCAATTCTTGCCAGAAGCAATTCTCCCCTCTCTTCACAGCAGTGAGTGTTGGAGCCCCAGCTGGAGCCAAATGGAAATGGAAATATAAAGCAAATATTTTTGTCAACACAAATTCAAAGGCAAGTCAGACTCTTGTAAGATGTTAGACTAGTCTGTAGATATTTTATTCTTTCCCCACCTCTCCTCTCACCCACTTTCCATTTTTGGAAAGGGGATAAGTAGGTTACTATTTATGAGATTCAAGAAAACTTCCGTTTCGAAGCTCTTTTTTATTAGATGTCTTAATCCAATTCTCTTTATTGGATTGTGAAATTAAAATAAATTCTCTTGAGCACAAATAATAAAAGGTAAAAATAAAATTGGTGCACACACAGCTCAAGCTAATAATAAAGAATCAGCAGAATCAGTTTAAAAAATTAATTTGTCCGAAGCAGCACTTCCAGGGGCCTGAAGTTCTGTCTGCTACCAGAACTAAAGTTGCTGTGTAGAAATTCCCAATCTTCTTGGTTTGATTTACACTTTTTGTTTGAGATTTTATCTCCCTTGCTGAATTTTGATTCCCTTGAGATGTTCTGGAGATATGGACCTGTCTCATTCCTGGCATGTGTAAATTTTCATTTCTCTTTTGAGACATTCTGGTTATGCATGCATTTTTTTCTGCACAAATTTATTTTTCTCTCCTGAGACTTTTGGTTTCCTTGTTTTAAATATGATTGGCTAAGTGTAGGGAATTATCCTTATTCACAGGGGCTTATTCACAGCTATATAATTTGGTAGGAATATTTAATGGCAAGATAATGTCTTTATTTAGGCAATTGTCAGGAAGTTTTAAACATTTATAACAAATGGTGGTGGAAATTTCAGCTTTCTGCAACTGGAATGGAAGAGGAACATGCTGGCAAATCCAAAGACATTACCTGCAATGTGTCTGAATATTAAAGTACAAATGATTTTATTTTCTTGAAACTCTGCCTATTATATGCAAAAAGATAGAGTACATCCAGTTTTCATTAGGCAAAAAACTCCCCAAAAACCCAAACAAACAAGCAGAAAACTCCAATGTACATTTTTAATTTCCTTTCAACAGATTAGTATAATCATGACTATGACCCAAAGTTTTTGCTTGGTCCCAGTGGCCTCAAAGATGCTCAGACCTGCAAAAGGGTTTGATTATGTAATTGAATCAAGGTCCTGCAAACAGGTGACTGGTGTTAACCTCACTGTGAGTGACATGCTCATGTTCTGTGAGATGCTGAATTCATTCCTGAGATCTGTGATTAATATGTACCAAATTTTTATTACTGACAATGCTCCAGGTGTGAGTTATGGCTGAAATTCTTTTGCAGTATTTATCAGGGCTGTGTGAAACAATTATAAATCATTTGAAAATACTGGGCCCTGAGAGAAGAAAACTCTCAAGGATCCCTAAATGAGAACCAAATCTACAAGCATTTAAAATATGCTCACTGAAGTGTTCTGAAAGAGAACCAAATGGCTGTTTTGCTGAAACCTTTTGTGCTTGAAGAGATTTACTCTCCAATAGCAGGTTTTGGTATTTCTGTAATAAAGCCGTTGTTGTTACCTACAGAACTTCAGGGTCAATACTATAGGTAGTTATTCCTTGTTCCCTGAATGAAGAAAATGCTAGTGAAGAGAAGCAGATGTAATATATATCAGAATAAATTTGTGTTTATTAAGTTATATAGAAATCATATAGAAAAGAAATAAGAGTGTGTTTTAAAAGGATAGAAACAAAGATTAGAAATTCCACATGGTATCCGAGGGAAGGGTGGTTTTGCCAAACTAGAAGTACCAGGTGTTCAGTGAATAGAAGTTGAAATTTGCAAGTGAAGAGCGTAGCCACTATGGAAATGTTGGGCGATCCTTGGAACATCCAGGCCATCAGCGGCCAATAATGGCTCCGAGATCAAGATAACAGAATCCACATCTCAACAGCCACCTGCTGCATCTCAGTGTCAGGTTCTGTAACTTCAAATTAATATGTATCTTTCCCTGGGCACTACCTTTTGTCCTTCCAAGGATCCCTTTGTCCACTCAGAAACAAGCAGGAAGATCTGGACAAGCTTTTCTCCAACATCAGGCAGAGAAAGAAACTCCATGAATATGTGAAAGAACAGAGAGGAACAAAGAAGGTTTTTGCTCTAGGCAAGAAAAAAATGCATGAAACCTGGACTCTCCCAGACAGACTTTGTGAGCTTGGGAGTTCGACACGGTAGAGGTCGGATCTGTTCACCCAGCGCCGAGACCTGGGCTCAATGCTGTTCCTTTTGATTGTGGCTATCTGAGATTGTATTTTGGCTTCGCAAAATAAAATCTTTTTTGCTTTAATTACAATTTGGCTCGCTGTCAATTAACGATTTGGCCATTATTAGGGTTTTTTACCTATAACACAGGGAAGGAGATTATCTAATTTTTTGCTCTTAATGGTGTTATGTTGCAAATGAAGCATATTTAAATTCCTCAAAGAAACTTGTGTCTTGCTTAAAACATAAATGAAGAGCATATCTATCCATACTAAAAAATCACATTTGACCTTAAAAAAGGTGTTAGTGATCGGCTATAGACAAATCTGTAACAGATTTCTCATTGTGCCCAGAAAAAAAAGGTTTTTTTTTCCTTTCTGCTACATTTTCCGTGACTGGGGTCATCAGTGTGGTGGTTTGGGGTGCAGAAGACCATATCCAGGGAATGCTGCCTCTCATCTGTGCATCTTTGTGCCAGCAAAGAGGCTCCAGGACCATCCTAAGCATCTTCCTTCTTAAATTTTGATTTTCCTCCCTCTGCCTGTACAGCTGGGTGTCACTTGCCGTCAGCAGCCACAAATGAGCTGATCAGCCATGGTCTTTTGTGGGGATGGTTTCACTGTTCAGGCTGAGTCACTCTTAAACTTCACCTTTTT
>VZRH01000385.1:29523-69299 GCA_013397555.1 Urocynchramus pylzowi | reverse complement strand
CTTTGCTGGTTTTCACATTGAAAATGTGGTTTTGCGTAGCAAGCAGGGATAGGTTTGCCAGAGTGACCCAAACAGAAAGCTATATGCCAGCTCTGGGGTTATGGGTTAGGCACTGTGGCCCCATTCCTGTGACATTAGAAACCTAAAGTGTTAGGTAAGATAGGTATTGTATAAAAGACTGTAAACCAGAATTTTTTAGAAGGTTGAAGATTGTTGAGTAAATGTTATTTTTCCTGTCTTAAGGCCAAATGGTGCAAGCAGAGATTTGACACAGAGGAAAGGAGCCTCTGTCACAGGTTTGTCTGTTGGCTTCTCTCCCACTTGTTTATTGTCAGGAGTGTGTGTTTGATTAATTTTTTTAAATTTAGGTTTCTTTGTAAAATTTGTTTAGTTTGTTGTTGTTGTTGTTGTTTTTATGCTTTTCTGTTTTTCTTGGTATTGCATGAGGGATTTTCAACAAGAGCCAAGACAGACTCAATTTCTGTAAAAGGGCTCTGGGATTTCTGGAAGCTGCTGCAGAGTACAGGGAGGACCATGATGGAGCTGTTATTTGCAGGGATGGGAAGGGGGATCTGAAACAGACCAAAATGACATGAAGGGGAAACCAAAACAGAAACATTTAATTCAGATATGTCTTAGTAATGAGGAGAAGAGTAAAAAGTGTCAGCAAGAAAATGCCCACAGACCTCTGCTCCCTGCAGATGTGGAGCTCTCACAGAGGAGGGATGGCTCTACCAGAGATCTTTTTAATGAGAAGTCCTGTGTTGCTTAGTCCCCTCTGCTCCAAATATAATGATGCTTTTTCATAAATCTGTTTTATGTGCAAAACAGTGGTTTTTTGAGCAATTTTTGTTTTATTTGCTCCTTCTCAATTAGCTGCAGCAACCCAAAGTAGAGCAACTGAGATTTAGGTTTCTCTCACTTGATTTCTCTCTTTTATTATTTTTTTTCCCTTCACCTTGGTGGTGTGATGCTACTAAAAGACAAGAAATTTTAGCATTGTGAAAAGCTTATATTCAGATTTGAGATAATTAATAACCTTGTGAGGAGGAGAGCATAAATCATTTTTGGCAGATAGGAGCAATTTGACCTAGCTTTAGGGACATTGAAGAGCAAATAAATAAACATGTGTTTATTGCTTTTCTTTTAAAAAAAATATGATCTCCATTATAAAAAGTACTCTGTCAAATACAACATTTCCCAAGTTCCTTAAATTTAATTAAGTTATCCATTACAGTAAATACAGTATGATACCTTATGATAAGAGGAAGAAACTGAAGTGTTTTTAAAGTAAATGAGTGCTGTTCTAGTCTATAATAAATAGGGGTTTTTTATTAATTAGTTGATAGTCAGAGCAGGATTGTATTATTCCTATTTTATATCTTGTTTGTCAGCCTGGACAGACATAAGAACTGCCAACTACTGTGTTCCAGGATGATTGGGCACAATACTACTCTAGGGGACAGACAAATAAACCAGCTTGTGAGTTTAGGGTCTCTCCCATGTGGGTATGTAAAAACGTTTGTTAAAGAAAGTGAAAAAAGTAAAAGAATCTCAGCATTTCAGTGTGTGAACACTTTGGATTACATTTACCCCTTAGATTTAATCTTACAACCTCAGAGAAAGTGAATTGCAGTAAGAAGATAAATGCTGGCCTATTAAGCCAAGATTGACTTTTTTTTTTCTTCCTTTCTTTCTTTCTTTCTTTCTTTCTTTCTTTCTTTCTTTCTTTCTTTCTTTCTTTCCCTTTTTTTTTTTTTTTCAATAAGGTGTTGAAAAGACTCCCAAGCAAATGATTAAAGTACCTGGAGAAACTGTCAGCTTTGACCACACTGACTGTAAATGCCCCTGTTTAAAATCCTGACTCTGTACACAAGGGGAAACCCTTTTCTCTCCTCTGGGTTCCTTCCTCATCCACAGCCTTCCCAGACAAAGAAAATTTTGGCTATGTAGGGTCATGGGCAGAGGTCTTTTATGAAGCACCAAAGTATGTCAATAGTTACCTGGGTCTACCAGTAATTTCACAGTGATTCTCCAGAAAACTTGTTGTCTGGACCTGCTGGGGTCTTCCATATGTAAGGCCATATGGACAGGAAAAGCAGGTGTGAGAAGGGCAAAACATTTTCCTTTGTGACAACAGAAATATGTTTAAGACTTTTTATTCTCCTCCCTTCAAAATCCAAAGCCTGGCAACAGCAAGAACCACTCTGACAGAGAGACAGCCCAGCTGTGAGTGGGAAGGAGTGAACTGGCTGCCAGTGTCATGGTTGTTTGTGCTGATGAGAAATGGGCTTTCCCCAGAAATCAGGCAGAGGGTTTTGTGTCAATGCTTATCAGAACTGTTAATCCTTTTCCCTTGATCAGCACTGTGTTAGATCTGTGCTCATGGCTGATAAAGAACACACAGTCTGTGGTCAGACTTAATTCCTCACAGCTGGTTCTTCTCTACAGAAGAGTTTTCTGCACTGAGAGAAGCTGTCTCCATTTCCTATCTGGGCAAGTCTGACACATTACTCTTTTTGGCAAAAGCAAAATCTCCTCCCAGTGCAGAGGTTTCTCTTCTATCACTCCCCTCATGATCACTGTCTTTTCTTTTTTTCTACTTGAAAATAGTTTTCTCATTCCAAGTCTGACGGGATTTTGGAAGCTATTTGGAGGAATTAGTTATTTGATTGAGTAACTTTTTTTTTTTTCCATCCCAGTTTCTAGAGCTTTTTGCCAGAGATCCTCTTTTTGGGGGGATTTTCAGCATCCATTTCAGCTCCCAGACTGAAGCAGGAGTATAAGGCAAGCACAGCTTCCTCTCACCCTAGGCACTTCTTTAGAATTCTAATCAGCTCAGGGGAAGTTTCCTCTAGGAAATTGTGAAGTGAAGCTCTCTCTTTTATCTGTCTCTTTCCATGAAAGTGTGAACTTGAGGATTTTTTTTATCATCTCACTAACATTTAACTAAAAAATACAAGTAGTTTCTGTTAGAACTGTTGGATGCAGTATCTGACAGACATGAGGCTGCTATAACTCCCCGCTCTAGGTCCAGCTAGTAGTGAGGCTGAAGGTGTACACCCAAATATTTATTTTCTTTTTACGTTTATATATTCAAAATAATTTCTTAACTAATTCAAAACTTAGAAAATATGATGATGATATGTATTTGCTTGGCTCCTCTGTGAATTACAAAAAAGAGGAACAATAGAAAGCCAGTGTAAATTGACAAGCAGAGCAGGAGAAAGAGTGAGGCTTGAGAGAAAAGGTGAATGTGTACTAATTAATAACAAGAGTTTCCATGGTTTCTGGTGGTGTTTGTTCTGATGAAGAATTTAAAAGCCTCTTCATTAACTAGTGGGTTGTTTCTCCATTCTGGCTGGCCCCAGTTTCCAGTCTGTAACGACTCTCCTTTCCTCCACAAGGTATTTTTGAGGGCTGCTCGCAGCAGTGTGACATGCAGTGCCTGTAGATTTATCCTCCCTGTCTCTGCCCCGTGTAAGAGCAGTTGTTTCATTTATGCATCTCACTGATGCTAAGCCAGTTTTATTGGCTACCTGAATAGGTTCTCATTAAGAACAAAGCCTGTGTTTTTATATCCAAAATGTCATGTGTTTCTCATAGCAATTCCAACCTATTAGCCAGGCTGCATTTCTTCCATGGGTATTTGCCGGCATTCAGCCCAGATCAGTGTTTCTTTTTACTTCCTCAGAGAAGCCCTAGCCATTTTGGCAGTTCACATCAATCCCCACCAGCTATGAAAATGCCAGGGGACAGATTGCAGTTTTCTCTTTCCAAGAGCAATCTGCTTTCACCCAGATAAAAAAATAAAAAACATTTGTTGTGTTAAGGAGCTACAGGAAACCTGTGTTTTTCCAAAAGGTTGGCATTAGAAACTGTGTTTGTCATTTCATGCTGAATACCTTGTTCAGTGTAGGGGCCTTGTTCATAGGCAGGACTCATCAAAAGAAGAATTTCTGAAATGATAAATAGTGACCTTTGGGGTTTTTTTTTCCCCCAAAAGACATAATGAAAAAAAACCAGCCTTCAGTGTATAAAGTTTCCCCATGATCAGCTGTGGTTGTGCGTGTAAGAGGGCAATGAAATTAATTGATCCTTGAACCATTCAGTGGCTAGAAATAGGCAAATTAAAAAAGAAAAACCATTGTGGTGAACTAAATGACTTGTTTATGAAATAATAATAACAACAACAACAACAAAAAAGGTATTTCTTAAGAGACATTTGGTTATGGCTTATTTACGTTAGGTTTTCTGATGTGGCCACTGTGTGGTGTTCACAAAGTCAAAGCCAGACTTACATTTCACTTTTGAATGTGGGACCTGAAATGGAAATTTAAGAAGACAGTCACATTTATATTGTGAGACATTCTGCCTTTTAATTTGCTCTGCTCACATGTAATAATAAAAAGTATTTTTCGTGTGCAAATAACTCCAGAAGTTAGAAAGAGTTGGGGTTGTAAGGGAAGATTTCATTTTACACTTATAAGACAGCTACCCCATATTGTAGGACAAATAAATTTATTAGACAAGCTAAAAGCTGAAGGAAATGGTGCCACACTGATTGTATCTTGATTTTTCCTTTATGCATTTCTAGAAGCTATATGAAAGGAAAATAATGTACAGGGAGGAAAAAACTATGCATGCCTGTGGTTAAAATAAACTAATTGGAGGAGAAAAATTCTAATTGAAATTGCATCTGTGTACAAAAGGAAATTCTCTACATGGTATGAGACCTGTGGGTAAAAATATCTTACACCTGAAAATGTATGAGCTGGATCCTGAGAAGGACAGTTGAATTTAGCAAGACTAGAAATAAACTGGTGAGGACAAACACAAACCTCTCACTGTTCTGAAGTTCCTCCAAAACCCCAGTGATAAGAAGAACATATTTTTAAGCACTGAGAAACAAACATTTTAAGACTTGGGCAATATAGTTGATATGTGCTGCATGAAATGCTTTTTGTATTCATGATGATCTCATATTGCATTTATCTCATTTTGGTTTTAATTTTTACTACTGTTGGGGTGAAGGTAACAGCTGTGTCCAAAGGAATACATTTAATAGGAGGTGAAATTTGCCCCATCAATTCAAGTTGTTGACAAGAAAAAAAACAAATTACACTTTTCTGCTTCAGAAAATAACACTGAAAAAACGGAGTGTCCCCAAACAGCACCTAAAAAAGGTCCTGTCAGTGGAGGGGGTGTTTCTTAATTAAATCATGATGATGAATCCCTCAAGAAACTGCACAGAGCAAGCTCTATAAAGAGGAACCAAATAAATGTCAATGCTTTATTTTCATGTGAAACACCATTCTTAGTGTAAATCAAGTCCCTGAAGTGTTAATTGAGACTGTGGTAGCAATGAGGATCAAGTTATCAGACCAGATTGCTGCTCAGAGCTGTCTAAAAACAGTTCAGAAGTCACCTGGCTATGGTATCACCCTAAACTCTTGCCTGTTCCACTTCCTCAAAGAGTTACTTCAGTAACCCAGTTCTATTGGCAGAAACAGCTGGCAGAAAACAAATGAAAAGTCATGAGTTCCGGCTGTCACGGAAAATCCCCCTTTAAATTTTTATGCACAATTTTTCTTGATGGAGGCTTAGGTGAATCCAGTCAGAGCAGAAGAAAAGTGTTATGTGGATGATTTGGCTGCCACAGGGTGTTGGTGGAGGAGGCTGAACATGTTCATGTTCAGCCTCCTCCACCTCCCAGTGGAGGGGAGAAGCAACCACCCATTGTTCAGGAAAGGGTTATGAGGGCAGCGGGTGGATTGCCAGCTCCTCTGGGTGCAGAGGATGCTGTAACCAGCTTCAGGGTAACCTCATTCTGCTGCTGGTGTCACAGTGACCTAATGGCACAACTGATGCCAGCTTCAGAGTCTCCTCCACCTACACCTAAAGTCAGAAAACAGAAAAAAAATTCTCCCTAACAAAGCTTTTGTCTTCCTTTCTTTCCCTTCCCTGTAATTTCATTTTCAGCTGTTCACAATCTGGTCTTAAAGGACTTTCTTTCATAGTTTTATTGGATTCCCATATAAATCAGTGTCAAATTAATGCCTGCAACACGGTATTACATGCCAGGCAACATTGGTTTTGAGGAGAGGGAAAAATTTCTCTGTTAGTGGTCAGGTTTCTTGCATCATGGTGTTTGTGACAGTTCTCAATTCTTGTCCTGTTATGCCTTTAGAGTTCCCAAAGCTCCAATCACTTGTAAAGATACACTATGCATGAACTGAAGCATTAACTTTTTTCCTCTCTTTTCTGCCTTTACAGGGGAGTTTGTGCTGAATTCTGGCCAAATTAGCCCAAACAACCCCCTTATATGTCCCACTGGTGGCTGTTCTGCTCCTCCTCCTTTTCCTATGCCACTACAGTGAATAGACCTTGCCTTTGCAGACCATGAATGTACACAGTAAGGGCTCAATGATATATTCAGAGTCCTATATTTCTGGGAAAAGAAAAAAAAAAAAAAAAAAAAGAAAAAAAAAAGGGAAAAAAGGAAAAAGGAAAGAGAAAAAAGGGGGAAAAAAGAAAAAAATCAGACATTGGATTTTCTGAACTAGGGGGTTTTTATTTCATAAATGCTCAAACACATGAAGTCATCAGTCATTTCTGAGTGTTTAAGCAGAAATACACTTGCAGATGCTGTCCTGTTAAAAGTTAAACAGCTCATTTAGGCAAGCAGTAGAAAGATACATAGAGGGAGCAACTTGGCAGCTGCTGTTTCTCCATGTGCTGGAGATGTAAGGCTCAGATGCCTCTGCTTTGGGCATCACTCTCTGGAACAAGCCTTCCATTTTTTCCAGTGCAGCATGACACTGTGTGTAATTAGTCCTCATTACTGTGTGAAATTACATGAGCAGACAAAGCCCTGTAGGGGAAAAGGTGAGCCCTGGAAGTGTTTAAATTATCATTTCACATGGAGGAAATGCATGCAGAACAGTATTGACACAGAGAACTTCTTGACATAATGGCTTTAAAGTGATGCAGTGTGCCATCATCTCATTTCTCCAATGAGAGACACTGAATTCATCAAACTTCACCACAAAATTCATAATAGTGTGTCTGATAATGCAATCCCTTGGCCATCAAAGTGCAATAAAATCCCTAAAGTTGGTTTTGAGCTTGATGGACATCACTGCAAGGTCATCTCTGGTATTGCCCTTCTGTGCCCTTCTCAGGAAACATGAACTTGTGGCCTTTGGGACTAACTCGTTGCTTTTGTTAATGTTTGCAAAATTTTCCCTATGCTCAAAAAAGGTTCAAACATAGAATACAAGAGCCAGCTTGGAATAAAAGAGCCATGTACTGCAATAAATGGCAGATTTATAGTACTCACTGAGATACTTCTTTTAACCCAGCACTTGATTAATCAGTTTCATTCCTTTACTTGTTATGCGGAATTAGAATAGAATAGGGTTCATGCCACAGCATAAATCAGTCAGTTACCATGTTTTGTGTGACAGAAGGATAAATTCTCCTTTTTGAAGAAAAGTGGATATTGACACATTATGCATTTCTACAGAGTGTGCTGTATTGACAGTTTTCTGTTCAAATGAAAGTAACTTACGTCAATAGATTAATTTTCTTTGGTCTCATTCAGATGAAGCTGTATTTGTATTGTTGTATTTCTCATTTCTGGCTGAGAATTGTCGCTTGGCAATTCAGGGAGTACACTCTAACACAGATGCCTTGAAAGAAAGACAAATTACATTGAACACAGTTGCTTAAGACTGAGACCAAAACCAGCCACATATCTTTATTAAATATCAATTGCTCGAAATTGGCACAAATGTGTCTTCTCAGCCTTTTTGATAGTTGAATAAGGGATTTGTCCTGGAAATCTCCCCCCATTTTCAGCTACACAGTCACAACTCATCCTTCTGAAAGCTGCTGTTATCAAGGATTTAAACTGAAACACTCTCTCTGATGAGACCCTTGGGAGAGCATCCTGCTTGTCATCTCTATCTTCGAAGACAGTGACAGGCTTTCCCAGCACTCCTGGGACTACTTTGTGTAATGTCTCCATGTCAGTCTCCAGTCCCAGACCCACAGAACTGCCAGATCCCATCACTATGGGACACTTCTGGGGTTTGGAGTCATCGTCAGGGAAGCCAAATTTCCATCACTTTGTGACGCCAGTGGAGATGATCCACAGATTTTCCACAGAAACATTTTTCCAACACAAACAACATTATTGCAAAAATAACAGATGGAATCTGGAGAAAAAGGATCTCATTTTAGAAAGTAAGAGGAGTAAGGATTTAGGGAGGTGAGTCTGCAACAGGAACTTGTTCATCACAAATATCACAGAATGCCACAGTGGCCTTTCAGGTTTTTAAGCATTTTGCAACTATTCCTTTCAAAACTAGCAGCATTTTTCTCATCTACCAGATTTATCCCATTTTTTTCTGATTTTGCTTTATTCCCCTCTCCAAATTTCTGGCCATACAGACATAGCACACACTGCTGTAGTAGCCACACATGCCTCGGGTCCCTGCACATCTGCCAGGGGGTCACTGCTCTGCCTCTCAACACATTTTCATCAGTGACCTTGCTCCTCCTCATGAGGAGTGTGATGCCATCGAGACAGACTGATCAAAAATATTTCCATTCTTCCCAAACAGACTCCTCAAACTAATATTTTTCCAGAGCTGACTTTTCACATCAAAACCAAATGACTTGAGAAGATTTGTTGGGAAACATCAGAGTCAATGCTTCCACCTTGACCAAGCATTTGGTATCCTCTCTGTGTGAAGTCATTTGAAATAGCTAGCTTAAAATGATACATTTTTTCTTTAATTTTTAATAGGGTTGCCTTCTATAATTTCTTTTTATTATTTTTTTCTATCATGTTATTTTATCATATGGCACAGTGTCACCTCATTTGAAAAAATGTATTTTTTTGCACATTATGCTCTTGACAGGCTCAAATCTCAAAGGAGATGGGGTATTTTTAAGTACTACTCAGTCCTAATGTTAACTTGTAGAAATAAGGTCAGCTCCTGAACACTCTCATTAGAGTACATTGTTTGAAAATGTTTTTGACTCTGTGTTTCACCTGTCTTGTTTTACTTTCTCTTTCCTTCTAAACATGGAATATATCTCACACATCTGGAGCTTCTGTGAGGACGGAAAACTGAAAGTGCTACTATTTTTTCATCTCTCCATCTCCCTCTTGCACATCTTTAGGTACTATGACTAGATTCAGTCTTTCTGTGACAGGTTTTTCTGAATTTTATGAAAAATGCTTCCCAAATTATTTAAAGAGCCCTGTATTACATCTTTATTTGCTTCCTAAACATTTTACTAACACCTGCAGGACTATGTATATATGTATATATCTATGCATACAGCACAGGTCATCAATAAACACAGCTGTTTAAAATATTCCCACTGTGAAACTTTCAGAAATTTTTTTTTAAAAAAGACTTTAAAAACTAGCCACAAAAGATTTGCCTCCTGAGGCTCAAAGGAAGGCAATCCTGATAGTGTAAAGGGTTTCCCCTGCACACACACACAGATGCACACACTGTGTCCTATTTATTTCAAGGTGTGAACTCCCATTTTCTGAAATTCCTGGGTATGCTGACTCCTGCTTTTTTCTTTGGAAAAGGGTTTGCTGTAAAAAAAATCTCACAGTGCTCATTTGGACATGGATGGGACAGCATTCAGACATGAACCAAATGTTGCGGGGGAAAAAAACAAAGCAACAGTGAGAGATTGCAACACTGAGATGGATGTGGAATTTCACAGAAACAGGCAGAAAGGTTTCCATAAAAGTATTCTGGATGTATGTAACTGAACCCTACCAATAAGCAGGTGCTTTTACACTGGGCTCAGTTAAAGCTTTTTCTTTCCCAGTGACAATAGTTCCCTGTGTGCCCATTTCCCTCCTCTGTTCAAGGCAGCACTTTGATACAGCAAATAATACAGTGATACATCAGAGGCCTTGTACTATTTTTTCCTTTTTTTGTTTGCTTTTTTTTTGTTGTTGCTGTTTTGGTTTTGTTTGTTTGTTTGGTTGTTGTTTGTTTTTGTTTTGTTTTGTTTGTTTGTTTGGAAGGGTTTTGTTTGGTTAGTCAAGGTATTTTTCTTTCTCCCCTTTCCTTCTTTCCCTGCAACATCTGTGGCAACTTAATTCAGTGACATGTGCTATTAATTTCTGGCTTTTGTCTTTGCACTTTTATTTTACAATATTTATTGGTGTATATTCAGTCTAAATTTCACTCTGAGCTTCCAGAACCTCAGGGATAAAGTTATACTGCATGGTAGTGCATAGATATATGATGGTTAAATGAGGCACAAAGCAAAAGTTGACATTTCCCCATCCTGCTTGTGCACAAAGGACATGAATTGTATCTGCTAAGGGAGTCATTACAGGCAGGTTTCATACATTTATAGATTTCAGCTATGAATTACCACACACAATTTGCGTAGGTTTCTCAGCTAAACCTATTCTAAAATATTTTTTTTTGGCCTGCTGACCTTTAAACACATTTTTCAAAGGCAGGATAAAGGTTATTTTGCTCCTCTGAATGCACCAAATTTCTCAGTTTCCATGACTGCACATACTGATGGGGTCTTTGAATTCCCAGTGTGTTTCTACAGCCAAACAAACACTGGGACTACATCAATACGAGCACCCTTTCCCACAAAAATTGTGGGTTTGCTTGATAGGTCAGCACAAAATTTAGGATCATATGGCATGGGAGATTTGCTCCCATGTTTTTAAATCCAATGGGTTCTTGCACACTACAGGCAACAGACACATTCTAAGCAAACTTTAAGAAAAAAGCTGGGATAACATCTGCTGGGAAAGCAAAAGCTATATTCAGTTCCCAGTTTTGCATGAGATATTTCCCACATTTTGAATTAAATGTCATTCACCTGCCTGTGTTTTTATGAAAGTATTTGTATTTTGCTATAGGTAAGGTTATTTTTTTCTCAGCAATTGAGTAGGAAAGGTTATCTACGTGCCCTGTGCTATTCCTGGAAGACCAAATGTGCTCAATTTAACACAAAATCGAACTTCAGAAGTACCTGCACTGTGCAATAGTTTCTCCAGGAGTCATAGATGTTCTTCCCATCATGGAGATCTGCAATTTCTGCCTCCCTTTGTCCCTTTCTCCTCCTGGCTCCCAGCAGAGCTTTCCCACATGCCCTCACAGCCCAGACAAACCTCCCAGGTCAGGTCTCTCCATGGTTGTGGATGATTGCTTTTCAGTTTTGAAGTTCTGAGTAGCTGATTTAGGTCACTTTGTTTGTTTGGAAACTGCTGGAGAGCAGCACTTCAATCTGTAAAAGAAAATCCCAAACCCAAGTTCACCACAGTTTTAGTTTCAGAGCAGTTAAGTTCCTGGAAACATTTACTGTTAGTTACTACTTGCAATGTATGCTTGATCAGTTAAAGACAGGTTGCCCTGTTTTGACCCCAAATTGGAAATTTTTCCTTTCTTGAAACAATCATATAATAAATAAAATATTACATGTGTCAATAATGGGAAAAAACCCCATGTTTCTGCCTAAATATTTTCCTAGTTGATTTTTTTAAATTGAGATCACATATTCCCATATATTTTTTATGAAAAAAGATAAGCAACACTTGAAAAAATAGTATTTCCTATATGAGTAAAATCCACCACACATGGGAACACTGGAAAGGCTCTAGGATTTGAATGAAAAATATTGCTTGTTCAGTATTTCACCATTTTTTGCTATTCTAAGAAGGGCATATGAAATCTGCTATTTATTTATAATTACAGACATGATGCAGAAAACAGAGCAGTACATTTATTAGATGGCTTTTAATAAATTATGTAATTATTGGTTCACTTTAATTCTGAAAATTACAAAGTATCTGCTTTCCTTGTACACTAATTACACATCCTCATAACACATACAAAGGGGTGCATCAGGCTTGAGAGTCTAGGACCTCAGACTTGCTAAATATAATAATGAATGGCAAGTCTTGAAAATGTAATTTTTATTCAATTTCTCCAAGAGTTTCAACATCTCAATTTGTAACAACTGTGTAGGCCAGTCCTTCTCCGTGCTGAATTTTGCAAACTTTTCAATTTCTCTTGTCAATGGATGCTTCAGACACCTCAGGGATAAAGAAAACATTGTCTTTTTTTGCAGTTGTCTAGCAGCTGTCTCACCTGGGGACCTTGGCTGGTGGCAGGTGCAGTTATACCTGCACAAGGTGGGGACAAGTTAGTCCTGCTGAAGGCAGGTTTTGATTTCTACAGCTGAAGGAAATATTTGCATAGCAAACTATTTTAGCTGGGAGAAGGATTCAGTGCAGATAAAATTTTCAATATTGGTCTGGAATGATGAGGGGTGAGAGCAAATATATAAATATATAATATGAAATATTCACACCAAGCTTAGGAGAATTGCACAGCAAAATATGAAAAATGTCATGGCCAACTATATCCGTGAGGTTTCTGATAAAAATTGTTTGAAGGGGCTTTTCCACTGCAGCACTAAGGCACCTATTTCCAGGTATTTTTCAACCATCCATCACTCTGATTTATATGTTTAAATTATTAATGTCCTACATGAAAAGAAGGCTTCAATTGCATCCACAGTTCTCATGTCCTTCTCAGCCTCCTGACCACCAGGGCTTGGGATAAAATTTGCTCTTCACAGGTTTTTTGGCCCCATGGCCAGTCTGTGGGATTTGCACCTCTTGCACTCAGGTTGTGATATGAGTCATTCCCGCAGATTGTCAAGGAGACACTGAGCTTGAGCAATAAAAGTCTGGTCTGTAACAAGTAGTTATATAGGAGAACTGGTGTGTGAAAGTACAGGCTGCATGATTTGAGCCCTGGTGCACAAGCTGCCCCAGATGCTTGCTGGGCCAGAGAGCTCAGCCTGCACTACCTCCTGCTTTCACAAAAAATAACCCCATTAGCCTCGTTCTCCAAAGGGGATTTTAGAGATCCCAGTTGCTTAATCCTATGCATAAAGTTCTTCTATCTTTACTTCCTTGTTCTTTATGCTTGATACAACATCACTGGCATATAACATGTATCACAAAGACTGTATCACAGCTGCTCCTTTCAGCATGTGCCAGCTCCAAATGAAAGATTAGCAGATTCTGTACACATGTTTTAGTTAAATCAGTGCTGTTAGCTGGCTTTGAAATGTGTTTAACGCTGGATTTGCTCTGTCTCAGGATTTTACCAGCTGCCTGAGGGTGATGGTCCAGTGGTATTCTGAGGTTCTTGGTCCAAGTCATGATGAAAATTGCAGATATTTCAAAGAGAGAGAAAAATGGTACACACAGGACAAGGACAATAGTTTGACTTTTGTGATGCATGTGTTAAAAATTGGTCATTTCCCTCTGCAGGGTCAAAAGACCAGTTTAAAGAAATATGTGGTTTGCTTCTCTGGAGAAACTGGATATTCATCAACCTGTCCAGATGTGGCCACAACATGAATGACACACAGAATGACAACCCAGTCATTCTGAGCCATGGGAGCTGTGCTTGTGTCTCTAGCTTGGGACAAATAGGAGGCAGTTAGGCTTAGGTTGCTCCTCTTTTGATCTCTTCTCTATGACATGTGCCATCCTCTGCAAAATCCCAGAGGCTAATCCAGCCCACTTTCTCACCACACCTCAGCAGTCCCTGGCCCCTTCCCCCCTTCCATTTCGATGCTTAACAAGGCTACACCACCCGCAATAGGAGTGAGCCATTGGCACCTGTTCTGCCTCACAGTGTCTGGGTTGGAGTTTGGTATCATTCCAACAGGTGTGTGCCATAAAAAACAGGGTCATTGGAGCACACGTGATATTTCAGACCACATGAATGTGTGAGAAAAATTCCTTTTGTCCAGCACCAGGGACACTGCTCTTCTGCTAGCACTGAGGCTGGTGGGCATGTGGTGGGAAGAGAGAGACTGGAGCAGGCCTTTCATCCCTACCTGGCTTGTGCCTTTGTTTCCCCCTGAAGCCCCTGATTTAGCCTTCAGAAAGGTTTTAGGTTTTATAATAGTACTGGAACGATTCTTTAGTGGGAGAAACATTTGAGTATTCTACTGAGGTGTAATGGACTCTTGCTTGAACTACCCCATTGCTGTGATTTTGTTTGTTGCTTAACTCTTCTTGTGTAAAGAATGAAACCTACATCTGTTGATCACTGATGTTGCATACATTTTCCTCTATCAGTGTGTATTTGCTGCTGTGGTTTGTTGGACCAGATGGCTTCACTAAAGAATTCAGTGGCTTTTCTTTAGGTGGCTTCTCTTCTTTCCCCCACTGCCTGAAGCGACACTCCTTGTTTCACTCCTCAAAAGAAAGGCAGTTTTTCCTTAACAGAATTAATGCTGATTTATTTATAGCAGGCTGGAAATACATTAAGCACTTAGCAGGGCCCTGAAGCATTTCTGCGGGGACTTACAGGACAGTGATTCATTTTCTGCATCTGCTGAAGCTGTCAGCAGCACGGTCACCTGTGGTTTTGCACTGACTTGTCCTTTCATGGCATTTCCAATCTCAATAGGTGGGATAAAATATGAATATAATTTGCCATGTGGATTTACCACA
Source organism: Urocynchramus pylzowi (assembly GCA_013397555.1). NCBI lineage: Eukaryota > Metazoa > Chordata > Aves > Passeriformes > Fringillidae > Urocynchramus > Urocynchramus pylzowi. The sequence goes on along the minus strand of VZRH01000385.1, from coordinate 54,742 downwards.
AATATCCCTTTTTCTAGATTAAAAAAAAAAAAAAAAAAAAAAAAAAAAAAAAAATTTNAAAAAAAAAAAAGGCAAGCATTTTCTTAACCCTTTTCTGAAGATTTTACCTTTCTGTTTTCATTAACTGTGCCCTTTCTGAGAGAATCAAGCACTTTTTTTTTTGTAAATTTCCCTCTCAGTCATAATAAAACCTTTTTTAATAATTTTCAGATACGAAGGAAGTCTTATACATTCATAAGCTCACTTATTTCCCTATACAGCCATCACAGTCATAGTGCTACTTGAGCAGAGAAAAGTGGCTAAGAGATCATAACACAAAGTTTGTTACTTGAAAGCTTCTGCAGAACTTTCTGATTTATGTGACATAATTATCTCTGTGGATTTTAATTAAATCTACTGAGCAGGGTTGCTCTGCCAAAAGGATACCTTTCAACTGTGTATGTTCTCCTTTGAGAATAGCTGTGCATGGCTGGAGTGTCTGTCATCAGCCAATTGTTTTAATTATACCCAGTTTTAATTATATTGGCTTTACAACTACACAGCTTTTTTGTTTCCGTTGTAATAGGTGTGTGAATCACACTCTGCATCAGGCAGACAGACATATCCTTGTTTCCTTTATCTTGAAGAAGCAGTAAAATGTGTAGACTGACACAGAAACACAATTCCTCCTCCCATTTCCCTTTGATTCCCAACAGATGGGTTAAGCATAGCTCAGTGCTCTGAGAAATAATTGTAAACAAGCAACTAAGAAGTACCTGTACACATTTATTTAGCTATACTGTGAGTGGAGAGAGAGACATATGAGGTTATTGCTGCAAGATCGATCCCAACGCTCCCAAATTGAAGGTTTATCTCCACAGGTTTTGGATTTGTGACTGAATCAAGCCCTATACGAGTTGCTATGGATCCAGGATTGGCAAAATTACTCCAAGGGTGGCTCAGAATCTATTGGTAGGAAAAGAAGCTTATATTGTTTTCTTCACTTGGTGATTTGCTTCATGAGGGGAAGTGCAGAAGAGACAGTACTATGCCTGGCAAAGAAAGATATTTACAAATTATTTGGGATTATTACCTTTTTCCCCAGGCCCTTTCAGAGGGATACAGCCTGTGATATCTCTAAACACCTGCTTGCTGCAGCAAAAACAAAACAAAGCACCTTTAGAAACTGGGCAATTAATTGAGCCCCAGAGGGGTCCCTGTGGCCTTGGTGACAGCAGAGTTGCAAGGTGCTGCTGTGCACAAAACATACTGAGAGGGATTTCCATGACAGAACATCAGAACATTGATTTAGAAGCTGCCGGGGACATCTTCTCTGCAGTGAAAGGCAAGCTGAAAATGTGGCTTCTTGTTTTGAGAGATATCCCCACTTCTCTTGCCCCTTCTTTCTTCACTGCATTCAGGGCTGAAGAACCTGAAGTTTATTTTCAGGGGCCTGTGACAAGCTCTTCTGATGCTTTGCACTTGTGTTCCAGCAGTTCTCCACACCTTTCCTCCTCTGTTTTCCATGTCTCATTTCCATTTTCCATCCTCCTTCACACAATTCATCAGTGGAAAAGGAAACTTTTGGTGGTTTTTTTTGGTTTGGTTTTGGTTTTGGTTTTGGTTTTTTGGGGTTTTTTTGTGGTTTGGNTTTTAATGTTGTTGTTTTTGGTTTTTGTTTTTTTGTTTTTTTTTTTTATTAAGAGGCATGGCTCCCTCCTGGCACAGCACATGTGCACACCAGTTCCTCTCCTGCTTCAGCAGCGAGGCAGTCGTTTAACTTCTTCTGCACTGACTGCATTGCCTGCAATTGGCACTGGATTTATAATTCCTAGCTCTTCTGTCTGAGGGCATTGTTAAACAACTTCAACAAAGAGCCTAAAAGAAGCTGCCCAAAACTGTGTGAGACTTTGCAAAACACAATAGGATTATAACTTCAGCCTCACTCACTGCATTGCCAGCTCTCTGCTGTGCCAGGCCCGGAGGCAGAGGCAGAAGTAGAAGGTTTGCTGGCAGACAGCAGGGAGGATGCAGTCGTGGAAAGCAGGTGTTTTTTGCAAATTATCACAGTTTACTCACACAGAACACATCCAGTTTCCATCACAGTTTCACTGGAGTAAAAGCTTCTCCCATTTCTGGCTCATATTTCTGGCTGGTATAAAGGCCTGCTCTCAATTCTTGTAGTTATTTGGAATATTAGAACTGGGTAAGGCACTGCTATCAGAATATTATCTCAGCTCTGATGGGGTTGAGACTTAGCAGTGCCAAATCACAGTGATATATCCTTTTTCCATGGTATGGCCTTGTCTTTTTCCATCCAACTCAGCTACATTTTTACACCTGCTTCTCTTTCCCACAGCTGGATCAATATCATGAACAACATCATGTCACCTTCTAAACTGCATCCACTTTCACAGACAGGAATGTTACAAAGACATATCTAAACATGTAGGCTTATTTTGCAGAAAGAAAATATCTTTGACATTTTTATTGTAGAAATTGTAGGTAGAAAATTACTGTAGAGGTGACACAGTCTCTGAGACAGAAGCTAGGTTTACTCCTGGGCCCTTTCAATTCCAAAAGAGAAGTCATCTGCTTAGTTTAAATAAAAAAGTTCTCCACTGAGGGGAAAAGAAATTCTCGGTGGTTCAGAAGTAACCTTCATGGGTTTTGCTTGTGTAAATACTCTGAAAGTAGAGCACATATCTTGTGCCACGGCACAGAGGTATGAGCTGGAGGTACCCTGCTTCTGTTGGGACTCTGCCCTCCCTGACAGGGAGGGTGCGTGAAACCATCAAATAAAAAAGATTATTGAAAATTTGAGACCCCAGCCCGGAATCCTGGATCCTAGAGCAAAACACAGGCCTGTGACTCATTGGGGGTCCAAAAATCAGGGTTGCCCTGTACACAAAAATGTGTGGCTGCCCCATCTTTGGAAGTGTCCAAGGCCAGGCTGGACAGGGCTTGGAGCAACCTGGGAGAGTGGAAGGTGTCTCTGTCCATGGCAGGGGTGGGACTCGATGGGCTATAAGGTGCCTTCCAACCCAAACCATTCCATGGCTCTGTGATTCTATGTGCCATCTCCTGCATGCTCCCATCACTGTCACCACCAGTCGCTGGCTGACAGATCTATAGATAGATCTGCCGACAAAACAGGGAGAGAAGGCAATACTGATTTGCAGCAACCTATTATATTTTTTTTCTCTAAATTAAGTTTGTCTGACAAGTAAGTAGACAAAAAGGTTGATGACATTTTAGGTCGTATGTGAAGAAAAAAGTGAGATTCACATCTTTTACTTTATATTTTTGTGCTTTATTATCAAAGTTGTACTTCCACTTTCCCACAAGGTTTTCAGTGGAAACTTAAGATGGCATTTTTAATTTACTGAAAGTTTGAATGATTGGGCTGCAACTAAGGAGTAAATTAAATCGTGGCCTTGCAGCCAAAGCTACTGCATGATCTTCAAAAAAAAAAAAAAATTTAAAATCTCGGTGCTTGCAGGCAAAAGAAAAGTAAATAAAAATAACAAAACAAAGGGAGACTTGTTTGTTTGTTTTAATTGGAGCCATTTTCTCAGAGTGAGGCAGAAACTAACTGCATTTGTTCTTTGATGTAGAAACAATTGGCTGTACTTTTGAGTTAGAGAGCTTTTCCTCCTGGAAAACTGCTGCAGGATATTTGGCTTGAACAGGTGGCAAAACACCACATGGAATGTGCACACTCTGCTTGGTCTTATTTTAAGGAAATCTTTTCTTTTTTCAATTTTTAAATAAGGATTTTAGCTTATTCTTCTAATGCTTTTAAAGCAACATCTTCTATTCTCCATGAGACTTGGGCATCTTTTGTGACTGTGTTATAAAAATACTTGAAACAGAATTAATTATCAAATAAGGATGATTTAAGAGTTAATGTCAACCCCTGTGTGTCAGTGATGTTTTTGTCCATTAAAACACAAAGAAATGTTAAATGCATTTGTCTCCAAGGAAAACACAAAATACTGATCAACCTTTGATTTATTGTAATTGATCTTTTACAACACAACAACCTAAAAAAGCTTCTGAGACATCTTCCATGCTCTAGGTGTTCCAGGGCTCAAAACAGACCTAAATAGGTGACTGAAAATCCTTTAATAGTTAAAAAAAATTAAGGGAGAAAAAAAAAAAAAAAAAGTCAGACCACTAGCGTGTTTCCAAAATAAAAATTCCTTTCACATGTGCAGGTCATGGTGAAGGTGACAAGAACTCTCATTGCAAAATGCGACTGTGCTCATTCTTGACTCAGAAGGCAATTAAAAAACCCTTTTTAAGTTGTTGTATCATACAAAAATCAAATAAAAAAAACCACAACTGCTATAATAATGGTTGAATATTGATTGAATGTGGGAATATTTGAGTAACATAATATTTGAAATGTGCCAGCTGAGTTTTGTCACCCAGTGCTCCCAGGACTTCCAGTGCCCAGAAGAACTGCTGGCCCCTCACCTTAACCTCTTCCCCCACCTGGGGAACCCCAAACCCCCCACACACACCTGGAGCACACTGACCCCCTGTTCCATACCCCTCTCATAACCCTTCGTGTCCCCAAGACCTTTTCCCACTCTGACTCACACCAAAAGAATTCAAATGCCTCGCACCACAATGAAGCACCCCACTCCCCCAGACAAGCCCCAATCCCATGACACCCTCCTTGAAAATTACCTGCATACCAACTTTTCCCACAGAAATGTAGGAAACCACTACCCAAAAAAAGCCAAATTTTGTGGGGGGAAGATGGTAAAAAAAACAACCAAAACCACCAAACCATTAAAAACCTTTGTGCTTATTTCTTGAGCTTTTATTTCAGAAGAATTCCAAGGGCTTTTTGCTCTCTCCAAGTTGTTGCGAAAATACCTGGGAATGCTGCCAGGTCCTCCTGTATTTCTGGGAATTTTATATCCCACTGCCAAGGTTTTGTTGTTATTTTTAAGGCGAGAATTCAGAGATTTGGGGACTTCCCAATGCAGGGTGGGAGACATTGGATATCCTGCTCCCATGGAGGTAAATGAGAAGGAATTGGGAGTCCCCACCCCACGGTCTGGGTGGTCAAGAATCCAAGTGGGAATGGGGCAGAAACAGGAAAAGGAGGTGGGGGGGAGAGAAGGGCAATTCAGCATGGAGGGGGAGATGGGGGAGGGAGGGTCTCAGTGTGGAGCACAGTGCCCCAAACACTGGGGTCACAATGCCCTGAAATTTGGGGTTACAACATCTCAGATTTGGGGGTCATATTGCCCTGTGCTTTTTGGTCTCATTGTCTCAAACTTTGGGGTCACACTGCCCCCCCTTTTGGGGTCAAAACATCCCAAAATTGGGGCCCAAAATGCCCCACACTTAGGGATCATCATATCCTACACTTTGGGGTTAAGGTGTCCCTCACGTGGGAGTCACAGTGCCCTGCATTTATGGGTAACAGCACCCCCCATTTGTTGTCACATTGTCCCACATTTTGGGGTCACATTGCCCCACTCTTTGGGGTTGCAATGGCCCTCACTTGGAGGTCACAATACCACACTCTTAAAGGCTACAGTGACTCACTTTTGGGGCGAAATAGCACACATTTTGGGGCCAGAATGCCCCGTCGCTCAGGGTAACAGTACCTTATGATTGGGTTAATGTGCCCCACCCTTAGGGGTTGCAGTGCCACACACTCTTGGGTCACATTGTCCCACACTCTGCAGTCAAGACACCTCACACTTGTAGTGGGTCACATTGTGCCCCATTTTGGGGTCACAGTTCCCTGCATTTTGGGGTAGAAACACTTCACATTTGGGGATCACATTGCCCCACACTTGGGTGTCACAGTGTTTTACTCTTTGGAGTCACAACGATCCACATATAGGCATCACTTTGCCCTGGTCATGGTACCCCACATTTTGGACGTACTACATGATTTAGGGCCAAATTGCCCACACAATTTGGGGCCATAGTGTCTCACTCTTTGAAGTCACATTGCACCACACTTTGGGGTCAAACATATCACCCTGAGGGGTCACACCAAATTTTTAGGTCACATGGCCCCACAATTTGCAGTCAAAACACCCCACGCTTGGGGTTGTGATGTGCCACACTTAGAGGCCATGGTGCTACAAATTTAGGGGTCACAGTGTCCTGGACTTTGGGGTCAAAATGCCACATATTTGGGGCTGCAATGCCCCATGTAAGGGTCCCACTGCCCCACACTTGGGAGTCACATTGACCCACATTTAGGGGTAAAATATTGCGACACATCGGGATGATGACCCCCAGTTTTCCAACTTAGCAAAAAATGTCAAATTCACACTCCAGAAAAGCCTTTAGAAGCATTTATTGACTGTTTTATCAAAATCAGCCCTTGGCAATATCCTTTTTATATGGGAAAAAACACTGGGATTTGGATCTTTTTGACCGGAATTTGATATATTTCTGGGTTCCAGGGTTTGGATAGGATATCAGGGCATTAGGATCCACACAGATTCAATCCATGTGAGAAAAATCCAGGAAAATGTCATGGATTTGAGGCAAAATCCAGAATTTTCCCAAATATGGGGCAATTTGAGGTGGATCCACCTATGGGATGGGATAGATAGGAGCATCAACTTCCTGACGGGTCTGGCGGGAGATGTGGCTGGAAGAGAAAGAAATACATCATTTTGGGCACAGATTTGTCAGTTTTGACAAAAATGGGGAAGTATTATGCAAAATGGATTATTAATGTGCAAATAATGGGTCTTTTTATGCAGAAGTGGGTCAGCATTATGTGTAATACCCTGATTTGGGGGAAAGTGGCTAATTTTGGGGGAAAAAGGGTATTTACTATGCAAAATAGCTTGTTGGGAAAAAGATCTCATTATTGGGCGAAAAAAGGCCCCTTATAATGCAAGATGGCTCATTTTTTGGCAAAGCAGTTGCTTACCCGGATCGTTCCCACAGGATCCTGCCTCAGTCGCTGCGGATGAAACCAAAGAAACTGGAAAATTCCTTCCAGAATCTGCCCAGCCCCTCCCCCACTGACGTTATTGCCAAATTTATGAGTGGGAAAACATAATTTTCTTGGAGTTTGGGGTAAATAAATTACTGAGGAATTACTCACCATCCAGCAAAATCCCGGGATTTCCACATGTCCACCACTTCTCCAACACTCTGGGCATCACGTCCGTCTGGAAGCTTCAGGTCATCTCTGGGGTTTCCGTTGAAATTCCCACAGGGGGCACAGAGACGGGAGGCCAGGCCTGAGGTCACAGTGATGGTCGCCTCCCCATCCCGGGTGATGGTGGTGGACATCCCAGAGCGGTGGGCGATGGTGACATTCTCAGGGGATGATGCCACAAAGATGGAGTCAGAGATGGTGGTGGGGGTCTGGGTGAAGAGACCATTGACCTGAGAAAATTACAGAAAATTATGAAAAACATGATAGAAAACCAGTTTGTTCTTGGGCAAAGGGCTCTAGCTTGGCTAGAGCCAAAATCACTCTTCCTTTTTGCAAAAATGGCTCATTACTGGGCAAAATCACTCCACATCAGACAAAGTAGCTCACTAGCAGGCAAAATCTAGAGACATTTTTGCCAAAATCTCTCTAGATTGATCCAAACCACCCAAAACTCCCCCACCTGCTCCACTCACCCACACCTCCATGTTGCCGTTGACACTGACAACACCCTCGCGGACAAAGACGATGGTAGCCGTGGCCGCGGGGACATTCATGTCACGACAGTCGCTGACCTCAATCACCACCTTAAACCAATCTGGTGCCTCCTCATTGCAGAGGGCTGACACCTTGTAGGTGCCACTGGCCAACAGGGGCCCGGTGACACCATCGAAGGTGGTCATAGTGGCTCCAGACATGACCCGGCAGTGGCCTTCCCTCCTGGCACACACCTGTGCCCCATCACGGGTGATGCAAACCTGATCCTGCGGGCACTGCATGTCCCGGCACACCAGTCCCCGTGATGGGTGACAATGGCATTCCTTGGAGCAGTTGTTGAAGGTGACAGTCTGACCTGCCTGGAAGAGGAAATCTCACAGGTTAAGCACAATCTCCCAAATTTTGGGGGAATTTCCTGAATTCAAAAGGGGGAAATCCTAGAGAGTGAGAAATTCAGGTGGATTTGGGGAACTTTGGGCAGCTCAACCAGTTAATGATAACTTTTTCCCTGCTAAATCACAAACTTTTTGTGTTATTTATCCTTTTTTCTCATTAATTATGAATTCATTTTTCCTGGCTACTCCCTTTCCAATTGTCGGGTTTTTTCCCCCGACAATTGTCCTTTTTTTATCCCAAACCCTCTGGAACTTCCTAGATGGGGAAGCTCAACCCCCAACCTGATTCCTAGAAAACCAACCCCACAAATCCCCAGCCTCAGGTGTCAACTGTCCTTGTCACCTGACCTTGAGGTAGCGTCCCCTGTGGAGGCAGCCGCAGTGCTCAGGTGACACGCAGGTGTCCCCATCGAAGACGAACCCCTCGTCACACTGACACCCCTCAAAGCACCCCCAGCTGCAGTGGGCGGGGCCCACGAGGGCAGCACAGGTGAGGTCACAGGTGCGGGTGCAGAGCTCGTAGTGGCTGTTTGGGGGACAGGACAGGGCTGGGGAAAAAGGGAAAAACCACCATTGTTGGGACAAGTCCAAAATTGTGCAGGTTTTGGTCAAAATTTGAAGGTTTTCAGAAAAAAAGTTGTTGTGGATTTTTTTTTTTTTTAATTTGATGGTCTTTTTCGAAATGGAGTCTTTTACCTAGTTTTGGCATTTCCATCAAAACTGGGTTTTTTCCTTATCAAAATTGGTGTGTTTTATTTTTTTTTTTAATTTGAGAGCATCATTCCAAAATGGCATTATTTCTCCATATTGGAGTGTTTTCAGTAAAATGTTATTAATTTTACTGAAATGGCCAGTTTCTTCAAAAATTTGGGGTTTTTTCTTCAGAAAATATGGGCTTTTTTCCAGAATTGGTAGGGTTTTAGAAAAATTGGAAAGTTTTCTGCAAAATATTTTTTTCCAAAATGAAGGGGGTTTTTTCAAAATTAGAGGAAAGGACTTCGAAACTGGAGGGAATTTTTCAAAATTAGTTAACTTTTAAAAATGAGCAATTTTTTCAGATTTTGTGGCCTTTCTCACAATTGAAAGGTTTTAATCAAATTTGAGAGAGAAATTCCAAATTTTAAAGGAATTTTTGCATAAAGGGATGATGTTTTTTTCAAAACAGAAGGTAATCTTTCTAAACCTCAGCGAATTCTTTCAAAAATGGAAGGCTTTTATGAAATTTGATTTTTTTCACTTATAAAGTTTTTTTTTTATTATTGGAGAATATTTTCTAAAGCTTCAAGGAAGTTTTGCAAAATGTGAAGATCTCTTTGAAACGCAGGGGAACTTTTTCAAAATTTGAGGCAACATTTTTTAAAATGAGGAGAATTTTCCCCAGCTGGGGAAATTCTTTCCAAAACTATTTTTCCAAAACTTGAGGGATTTTTCCCCCAAAATTTTAGTGTTTCTTTTTTCCCAGGAGAAAATGTAGCTTTTGAGGAAAAAAGGACCTGAAGTGGCAAAATTCTTCCTGACTTACGGCAGAACTCCTTTGTCCTCCATGCTCTGACCGTAGCGCCAGCCGCTTGGCAAGCAGCGACGTATGCCTGCAGTGCGTGGCACAAGGTAGTGCGGTCCCCATTGGCGGCACAGACATCATGGACGCAGTGGGTGAAATACTCCACGGGGCTGACATGGGCGTGGCACCCCCGGAATGGCCCTTCTGCATCACGGATGATCCCGCAGGATCCATTCCTGCCATACATCGCCTCTTTGGTGACATCACACCTGCTGCACACACCATCATCACAGCCATCACTGCATGCTCTGTCCTTCTCTGGAGCCTTCCAGGAGGTGACAAATTCCTGGGTGGTTTCCGCCAGTGCCCCAGTGGGCAGCCGGAAGTCATCACTGGGGTCCCCGTCATAGTCACCGCCCAAGCCACACAGCCGGCTGCGGTAGACATCTGGGACAGTGATAAGGAGGAAGGTGGCTGTGTTGTAGAGGATGCGGATTCCTGCAGCAGTGTGAAGGATGATGTTATTCCCCTCTTGGCCAATGCGGAGCTTTTTGTCGTCTGTCACCAGTGGGAGGGTGTAGCGCTCCAAGTCCACCTGGAATGGGATAGGGTGACATGTGTGACACTAGAATAGAATCACTAGACCCCACTCCACAGAGACAGTGTAGCTGTGGAGGGAAACACCCACCCTCCTTATAATCATGGCGTCGCCAGGGGAATCACCGGATCCCCTCCACAATTGACATTGTACCCATGGATGGACACCACCACCCTCTTCATCATCACCACATCACTATGGGGATCTCCAGACTTACCGTCACCTCCCATCTCTGGCCCCGCTCCATGGTGATGGTGTACCCATGGATGGATACCACCACTTTCTTCATCAGCACTGGATCACCATGACTGCCTGCCTCATGCTCCACCAACACTGTGAAGTTGACCAACCGTTGTGCCAGCTTGCACACCCGCGCCAGGATGTAGGTGCAGGATCCCGGGATGTTGAAAGTGCGTCCATCAAAGGTGACATAGTGGGGGTCTCCTGACACAACCAACCGGCCATAACCAGTGGGGTGACATCCCAACACGCCATCTTCCACCCGGCACTCCTCGTGGGCACCACAGAATGCCTCCTGGCAGGTCACTGTGCCATCAGCACCGCAGCGGCAGCGTTCCCGGCATGAGGGGTAAAACTCGGTATCCTTCTGGTAGTAGTTACCAAGGTACTCACAGCCACACTCAGAATGGGGGACACAGTCGGAGCCGCTGAGGACATAACCGGTGTCGCAGAAACAGCCCTCGGAGCAAGGAGATGCAGGACAGGAGGTGGGGACAGAAGGGGTTTGGCAGGTGGGCTGGCAGGGGCTCCCACAGAGCTCATAGTGGGAGTGAGGGGGGCAGGAAAGAGCTGGGAAAAAAAAAGAAGGAAATAAGGAGTGAGGGGAATATCTGAAGGGAAGGGGAGTCCTTCAAGGAAGGAAGGAAGGAAGAAAGGAGGGAGGGAGGGACGGATGGGGAGGGAGGGAAGGGAGGGTCCCATTTTCCCCCATCCCACCCACACTCACCGCAGAACTCCGCCGTCCTCCACATCTCCACAGCCACCCCGTGAGTCTGGCATGTGGTGACATAGGCAGAGATGCCCTGACACACAGTGTCGCGGTGTCCCTTGTAGTGACAGGCATCAAAAGCACAGTCCTGCAGGAATGGCTCCGGGTTGATGACACGGTGACACTCCCAGAAGGGTCCCCCTGCTCGGGCGATCACCCCACAGTACTTGTCCCCACGGTACGGCTGCACCTTCACTGCGTCACACACTGGGCACTCTGCGCCACAACCAGCTGAGCACCCTGGCACGTCCCCCACTTTCCAGCTGTCACCCAGCTGGGTCTCATGGGAGGCGCGCTGACCAGCGGGGGTGACAAAGTCATCATCGGGGTCACCATTGGCGTTGCCGCAGAGGCCACAGACGGCACCAGAGTAGGTGGTGGGGAGGATGACACGGGCGTAGCTGTACCAGTCAAAGGTGACAGTGACACCGAAGTCAGTGGTGACAAAGCCATGAACACCGCGGTAGAACACGGAAAAGTGCGGGTGGGTGAAGGGAAGGGACACAAAGGCACCATCCACCTGCAGGAAGAGGAGCGAGACAAAGAATGGAGACAGGAGAAAAGAGGTTTGAAATCATAGTTTGGTAGTTTTGGTTTGGTTTGGTTTTGTATTTTTATTTATATTATAATTTTATTTTAATTTATCTTATATTTTTAATTGTATTTTTCCTTTTTACATTTACTTCTTATTGACTTTTTATTTCTTCTTATTTACTTTTTATTGGCTTTCATTTTTATCTATGCTTTTTAGTCTTATTTAGTTTTTTGTAATTTTATTTGAATTATTTTTCTATTTTAACTTGGTTTTAATGTATTATATATTTAATGTAATTTGAGGTAAAAATTGGGGCAAAATAGGAATTTGGTAAAAAAACAGGGAATTTGCAACAAAAAGTTGGATTTAGAGGGGAAAGGAGGATTTGTTGGGAAAAAAGGGGAAAGCATGGAAGACAAAATGGAATTTCAGGCAAAATGTGATTTGGGGGAACTAGGAGGATTGAGAAAATAGGGTTTTTACGGGAAAAGAAGATTCTTTTCTTCTTTTCGGAAAAGGGAAAGAGGTGATTTTGGGGGAAAAAGTAGTATTTGAGAGATAAAAAGGGGATTTGAGTGATAAGAAGGGTACTTGATCAGAAAAAGAGGTGAATTTGCAGACAAAGAGGCATTTTAGGGGAGAAAATGAAACTTTTTGGTGAAAAGGGGATTTTGCAGGAAAAAAGAACAATTTTGAGGGCAAATTGGGGAATTTTTTTGGGAAAGGGGAAATTGGGGAAAAATGAAGAGCAATTTGGGGGAAAAGGGGGAAGTCCAAGGGTGAAAAGGGATACTTGGTGAAAAAAAATGTATTTGGGGAGATAAAGGGAATTTGAGGGATAAGAGAGGGATTTGGGTGAAAAAAATGGGGAATCCGGGAGAAAATGGAGAATTGAGAATTTGGCGTTAAAAAAGGGTAGTTTGTGGGGGGGAAAGGAAGACTTCAGGAGGGAAAAGGTTAATTAGAATGGAAAAAAGGGGGAATATGAGGTAATTTAGGGATGAAAGGGATTCCTTGAGGGGTTGCCCACCATGACTTTGCGTGGGTGCTCCTGGCTCATGCTGATGACACTCCCATAGACCTCCAGGTTGACAGTCTTGGTGAACGACACAGCACGGCTGCCGCGGTGGTTGTTTTCCACGGTGACATTGAAGGGGACCAGGGTGGGCTTGGGGGTGCAGAGGGCAGCAAACTGGTAGATGCAGGAACCTTGGAAGTCAAACTTCACCCCATCAAAGGTAGTGTAGTGCGGGTCACCGGTCCCAATGCAGGTGTAGTGCTTGTTGGGTGTGCACCTGGCGATGCCATTAACCATGGCACACTTCTCATGGGATCTACATCCCCCAGGCTTACAAGTCACTGTCCCTGAACCCTCACACCGGCACCACTTCTGGCAGCTCCCATCTTCCCAAAATTCCTCATGGAGCTTGTAGGAGCGATTGTTGTGGAAACAAGCAGAGATGGTGGTGCTGGGGTTGTTGGTCGCCTTGATGCCTACAAGGGATTTAAGAGTCTGTGAGACATCATACAGGGATGGTCCTTAGGAAAGCCCCAGTGGTACTCCATGTGTTGTGGGCACCTGAAGTCAAATCAGGAGAGTTTAGGAGTATTTTAGGGAGAACCAACCAATGCAAGCCTTCCCTGTAATGGAGGTGTCGGTTACATTGACACCTAAACCAAACTAGAGTGCAAGAAACACCCCACAGGGACAACCCTCAGAAAAAATATTAGCACAATGCTCTGGTTTTTGGGCAGCTGGAGTGAGATCAGGTAGATTTTGGGGTCATTCCTTCCCCATTGGTTTTGTTCATGCCTATAAAAGTTGTAGAGTCAATGAGACACCAACCAGGGATGGCCTTCAGGAAAATGCTGGTATAAGTCAATGTGTTATGGACACCTGGGCTCAGATTAGGTGGGTAGGGGGGTTTGCGATGAAAAGACACATTGTTGATGTGTTGATGTCTACAACCATTGCTCTAGGCTAATAATACCCACAGCTGAGCTCTCAGATGGAGCCTTTTCTCCCTCTTCTCCCTTCCCCAAGATCCTCACAGATCCCCATATGAACTCACCACACCCCTCCATGCCCTGTGCAGTCTCCTGGTCTCCACAATCTTCCTGGCATGAAGGATCTCTCCAGCTTTCTGCCCAATCTTCACCACCTTCACTAGGAATACCATTGGGAACCATGGCTTCATCGTCTGTATCCTCATTGAAGTTGCCACAGAGGCCACAGCTGGCCCCAAAATAGCTGCTGGGCACTGCCACCATGATAACCTGGTCCTCATCATAGGTCACCTGCAGCCCAAAATCCGTCTGGAGGATGGTACGACCCTCATTTTGGAAAATCTGGACTTTTCCCTCTTCCAGGGTAGCTGGAAGGTTAGTGGGTTGGTTGTTAACCTTGTGGGGTGGGAAGATAAGGAGGAGGGTTAAACCTCAGCAGGTGGTTCCCAACCCCACAAAAAGCACATGTGTACAAACAGAGGGAGAAATTATGTAATGAATAATCAATTTTCATTATAAATCAGAATTTTTGCCCTACTTCACAGAGATTCACACCAAGAAAAGCTCAAGCTTCAAATCTGAACTATTTTCTACATCTTTTGTGTATGGAGACCAGGATCGGAAAAAAAACACATTCCACCTGGAAAATTGATTTGGAATGGAAAAAATTCCCCAAATTCCACAGGTGTGGCAGTTCTACTTATTTTTTAAGGTCAACATCAATATTACAATGATTTATTCTCTCACACTTTTTTTGATGTTTTTCCCTGTTTTTTGAAAGTCAAGCTCACCCAAATATTTTAATCCACTTGGAACAAATAGTTTTATTGGAATGATGGATCCGACAACCGGGGAAACTCACCTGAACAGCCTTGTCCTCACCAGCATGGATGGAGATATTGTAGGTGTAGACGTGGACATTGGCCAATGGCTTCTTGGAATGATCCCGGCTCCGCTGCTCCTCCACGGTGAAGGGCTCCAGGGTGGGGTCAGCCCCGCAGTACCTGGCCAGGGTGTACCTGCAGCCACCACGGGGGGACACGGAGGCCCCATCAAAGGTGTGATACTGCAGGGATGGGGAGCCTGTGCAAGTGCCCAGGTAGTCGTGGCGGCAGATGGGCAAGCCCTTGTCCAGGTGACAGCTCTCCTTAGGGTGGCACTGCACCTGCCGGCAGGGGTCTGCGGGTTTATTAGTGACATAGGATTAAATTCTATTAATCGATTATATTACTGACATGTCTAAATGTATATTTATTTTTGTTTTTCATGTTTTTATATCTGATCTGTAATTACACCTAAGTTTTTCTATATTATTTATAAATATCTATATATTAGCTCTATGTTTGTTTAGGTATGAATTATTTATACACATAATGCTGATGTATTTCCATCATACAGAATTATTAAAAATATAATACATGTATATGATTCTAAGTAATGTATAAATAAAAATTTGTCACAGACATGTTATCTCATATATATATTGTATTTGCTTCTAGACTTAGGTATTTATTATGTATTATATGTTTATATTTATAGATAGGGATTTTTATGTATTATTTATGTATTTCTTCATTGATTCTTATTCATTTATTTAGTATATTACTAAATGTATGTAGGATTTTTCACTATTATTCCTATATATCTGTATATTAGTATTTTTTAAAATATTGCCATTATAATAGCATATATTATTGTATAATGTCATATATTATTATAATACAATAATATTATTATGTAATGTTATTATTTTTTATTTAATACATGTTTGTCATTTGCATGATTACATATACTTAAATATAATTAAATATAAATTTCTGTTATTGATATCTATATAATTCTATATCAGTTATTGATATCAAAGTCCACCTCCACTCACCACTATCGCAAGCTCCCTCTGCTCCGTAGCGCTTCCCCTGTCCCATCCCGACATTCCACACCCCAAATGCTGCTGTCTCATGCTCCACACGATGGATTCCAAATCCGCTTCCCAAATTTATTCCAACCCATGAATATTCTGTCCCAGGGATTGGCTGCCATGCCACACTCCCTAGTGGCCTCTTGTTCAGCAGTATTCCAGAAGTTTCTGCTGTCTTGACCACCAGGAGGATGCGGTTGTCGTATCCCTCCAGCGCAACAATGCTGTAGGAGTTGCAGTAACTGGTTATGTCTGGGATGCTGACAAAAAAAGGCTCAAAGGTTACTGCACCGCTGTTCTCGCCACTGCCCAACAGAAAGACCTGGACACCAGCTTCAGAAGTGAGAAACAAGCCCTGCGGGGATTGGGTGCCATA
Source organism: Urocynchramus pylzowi (assembly GCA_013397555.1). Classification (NCBI taxonomy): domain Eukaryota; kingdom Metazoa; phylum Chordata; class Aves; order Passeriformes; family Fringillidae; genus Urocynchramus; species Urocynchramus pylzowi. Next base: position 38,767 of record VZRH01000385.1, on the reverse strand, counting down.
GAGCAGCGAGTGGTTGGGCTGTATCTCTCGCGTGGTCTTGGTGCCTTCACCATGACCCGTGACACGTGTTGGCTGGGCAGCAGTGATGTAGATGAGGTTGGATTGTCCCTGGAAGGGCACTGGTGGCACAAGGAAGGATTTTCCCCACTGGGTGATAGGGTGGAGCTGTTCCACCACATGATCGCAGCGGCTCAACCTGCCCACACAGGTGTGACCGCTGAAAACTGCCACTGGTCTCTGTGCCACCACCCGCGTTCCAGAAAGATCAGCTGCGCTCTGGATCTGCACTGCTTGGAACGGCTTCAGCAGGATGGTAAGAGTGGAGCCACGCCGATGCAGCTGTCCACGGAAGGTGATGTCAGTGTTGAGGTGAATGTTGACTGTGGTGGGTTGATCCCAAGCAGCCACCACAAATTGGGCATTGTGGGTAGGGCCGGGGTTGGGGGTGACCACATGGTATTCAGTCCCCCACCTGTGGACCGGAATGATGACAGCAGAGTCAGCTGCTGTGGGTTTGTCATTGACCATCACTGCAGTGACGGCAGCAGTGGTCTTCACCACCACAGCGTTTTCAAAAATTTGGCTTCCCACCATCTCGGCTTGGGGTGGGATCTTCACCAGGACTGGTTGGTTGGCAGCTGCCTGCACCGTCATCCGTAATCCGGGTCTCTTCATGGAGATGGTGGCAGTGGTGGACGGAGAGGGGCCAGTGAGGAGGAGGAGGCGGAAGTCGCTGCGAAGGGTGCGCTGGTCACCATTCTGCAGGAAGGCCACCAGGAACTCATCACCCAGGTGAGTTGGTGACGTCTCAGAGGTGATGCTGTGGGCATGGAGGAGAGCTGGGGGGACGAAGAAGAAGGGTGGGTAATCTGATAGATCATTGATTTGATGGATTATTAAATTGATGGATTACTGATTTGATGGAGATTGAATTGGTTAGATGGATAATTGCTTGGATGGACAGTTGATTTCAAGATCACTGATGGCTGGATTATTGATTTGGTGGGCTACTTATTGATAACTTGATCAATTTGATAAATTATTGATTAATGGGTTATTAATTTATTGGATTAATGATTAGATAAATCATTGGCTTGATGGACTTTCAATCTGATAGACCTTTGATTTAATTTGCTAGACCATTGATTTGATGAAACATTGATTTAATGGATTATTGATTCAATAGATTATTGAGCCAATTGACTTTTGAGTCAATAGATTAATAAATTGATGGACTTTTTTATTGGGCAAACTGTTGATTTGATGAAGTACTGATTTCATAGGTCATTGTTTTTGATTTGATAGTTTATTGAGTTTATGGACTATGGGTCTAATTTGATGGGATATTATTTTGGAGAAAAAAATTTAAATTAACTTTGATCTGATGGATTATAGCCTTAATGGTTACAGATTTGAGGGACTTGATTGATATTATGAACTAAGAATTTGTTAGATCACTGATTTGATGGAGTGGTAATTTGATCATTGATTTGATTAATTTTTCATACACTCATTCTCCAGTTAGGAGAGTAAACACCATTTGGGAGAGTAAACTCTGAAGAAATATTTAATGAATTAGTTTAATATCTGTTGGATCACCATTCACAGGAACAATCCATTTGAACAATCATGAATTGGGATGAAATCCCAACTAATTCCTTGGGGAAAAGAGGGAGCTTTTGGGCTGGGTAATCCTTCTTCTGGGCTAGATAATCCTTATTTTGAGGAAATTCATTATTTCAGGGGAATTTTATAGCTTTTCGGGCATCTCCCCAGCCTGTTTCAACTTACCCCAGAACATAACAATCCAGAACCATCTCAGCACATCTGCTTTTCTCAAGCTGCGATCCATGATGCTCTGGGTGAAAAACGTGAAAAAACAGTCAAAGTCTCACATTTTTTGAAATTTTGCTAGAATTTTTCCAAAATTCACCATTTCTTGACATAAAACTCACACAAATCCCCAAAATCTGTGTGTTTCATCCTTGTACTCATCACAAAAAAAAAAGCAGTGTTGTACTGAATTTGTCCCCAAAATATGTTCTTCTCATTCAAGCTATCCTCAAATTCACTACATAAATTGCATTCATCCAAAAATGCAAATTTTATTCCACCTGGTGCAAAAATTGGCTTTTGGGGAGCATTTCCACATGTCTTCCCCCACCATCCCAGGTACCTTTGAATCTTCTTTCCTTTTTTCCTCTTTTTTTCTTTCCCCTTTTCCTCCATTTTCCTTTTTCCTATTCCTATTTTTTTTTTAATTTTCTTTTTTCCTTATTTTCCCCATTCTTTCTTTTGTTTCATTTTTCCATTTTCTCCTCTTTTCCCCAAATCCCATTTTTCCATCCAAATCCCCTTTTGGCTTTTCCATTTCTTCATATTTTTTCCCTTTTCTATCCCTTTCCCTCTTTTTTACTCCTTTCATCCACTTTTTAATTTCCTTACTCTTTTATCCTTTCCTCCCCCTTTTCCCTTTTTTCCCTCCACTTCCTTCATTTTTCTTTTCTTCTCCCTCCCTTGTTTCCTTTTCCTACTCCTTTTTCTCTTGCCTCACTATTTTCCCTTTTTTTTCTGCTTATTCCCCCTTTCCATTTTTTTATCCCTACTGTCCTGCCTTCTTTCCCTGGTTTTCCTTTCCTCCCCTTTTTTCCTTTTCCTCCCTTTTTTCCCTTTCCCCCCATATCCCACTCTTGCCCCCTTTCTTTTTTTTCCTCTCTTCTTTCCCCAATTTCCCTTTCTTCCTTCTTTTTCCTTTCTTCCTTTTTTCCCCCCTTTTCTTCTCCCTTCTTCCTTTCCTTCCTTTTCCCCCACTCTTGTTCCCTTCCAACCCCCTACCCTGCCCTTTTCTTCCCCAAATCCCTTCATAAATCTTCCAATCCACTGCTCCCAGGACCAGACCCAGGGCTGGGGTGGCAGGGTAAGGGTGGGGTGGAGGTGGGGAAAGCGGGGAACTTGAGGAGTCTTCAGATGGATTTTCCCACTTTAAGGAAAATCTTTCTTGCCAAAAAAAATAATCATAGTTATTAGATCTACATTTGCCCTTACCTGCCTTCGGCCCTGTTTGATCCCCAGCTTAGCTCCGTATCCCCAAAGAGCTCTGTTTTATCCCCAAATCTGTGAAGAAAACACAATCCCAGGACAGCAGATCTGGCTCCTCCCTCAATTATTTTTTAATTTTGGCAGAAAGAGGGGAAAGAAAATGACTAATCCAGGCACCCCCAGGGGACCACCCCACCCAATGACGTGAGATAATTTTTGGCCAGAAAAGGTGAAAACAGAGAGAAAAACAGGGGGGTTTTGTTAAAACTGATGTCAAAAATTGGCATTACCAGCTATTGAGGGTTTTTTTGCCCAATGTGGTTTAAATTATTCCACAACTACAAGGAGGTGATGGAGCAAAAATAGTGTATTTCTTTCTGAGAAAAAGAGGGTGTGATTTGGGTAAAAAAGGAGGAAAAAAAGGAAAAAAGGGAAGGGGAGGGAGGGATGGATTTTTTTTTAAAAAAAGCATTTTGTGAGTTGAGGAATTGATGGGATCACTAGGCCCAGGCCCGTGACATGAGGTGCACCAAGGGGAAGTGCCAGGTCCTGCCCTTGTGTCACAGCAACATCTGCAGTTCCAGGCTGGGGCACAGTGGTTGGGAAGCTGCTTGTTATAAAACGCCCTGGGGGATGCTTATGACAGCAGCAAAACCTGAGCCAAGTGCTCCAGGTGGCCAAGAGGCTAATGGCCCCTGGGCTGTCCCAGCCATGGTGTGGCAGCAGGACCAGGGCAGTGACTGTCCCCTGTGCTGGGCACTGCTGAGGCCACACCTCAAATCCTGGGGGCTGCTCTGGGCCCCCCATGGCAAAAAAAGACATTGAGGAGCTGGAGGATGTCCAGAGAAGAGAACAGAGCTGGGGAAGGGGCTGGAGAACCAGGAGCAGCTGATGGAGCTTAGGGGCACTCAGCCTGGGGAAAAGGATGATTAGGGGTGACTTTATCACTTTGTACAATTACCTGGAAGAGAGGTTGTTGCCAGGTGGGAGTGAGGCTTCTCTCCCATGCAACCAGCAGCAGGACAAAAGGAAATGGTTTAAAGCTGGGCCAGGGGAGGTTCAGGCTATACATCAGGAGGAATTTCTGCACAGAAAGGGTGATTGGGCATTGGAATGGTCTGCTCAGGGAGGTGCTGTAATCACCATCCCTGGAGTGTTCAAGAAACATCAGGATATGGCACTCAGTGCTGTGGTCTGCTTGACATAGGGTGTTCAGTCAAAGGTCGGATTTGAGGATCTTGGAGTTCTCTTCCAGCCTTAATGATCCTGTGGTTCTGTGAGTAGGAGTCAAGGGTGGGGAGGGGTAAAGTTGTGTCTTGTATGTTTTGTGTGCTTTGTGATCTCCAAGTGTGTGGCAGGTGCAGCATTTTGGGGATGTGTGCCAGGGTGTCTGTTGTGGGTTGTGTTTCCTGTGTACATGGCTGCCACATGACTTCATTTTGCACAAGACCCCAGAAATTAACACAAAAAGGGCAAAATTGGATTAATTCTGTCACATTTCACCCCAAAATCCCTCAGATCCCCTGCAACTGTGGGAACAGTGATGGTGACATAAATGTGATGACATCACCATGGGTGCCATGACAATGACAAGACATGGACACTGCAATGTCTTAGCTGCAATTTTATTGCTCTGCTAGAAGTTGGCATCATCTTGACCTGCACAGTGACTTCATCAGTGATAGCAGTGGCAGTGGTGATATCCTTCTGCCCCACTCCCTTTGATTCACCTAGAGGAGATATCAACAGCCCAAGAGGAAGAGCCACTTTCCACCCAAATCCCCACCACCCTCCCAAAAAATCCCAATATTCCCCTCAGAAATCCAAATTTTCCTCACAAATTATCCCATAAAATTCCCCAACAAACTTCCAATTGTTCCCCAAATGCCCAATTTTCTCCATTTCCTAATGCCCCTAAATTCTCAGTATTCCAACCAAGATTCTCACAGCTCCACCCAGATTCCTAATTTTCCCCAACAATCCCATCTCCCCCCATATTCACAGTGGTCTTCCCACAGTCACAAATTATTGACCCATGTCCCCACTTTTCCCCCCTCATTCCTGAATTTACCCCCCAAATTCCCACTTTTCCTCAAAATTCCCAATTTTCTCCTCCAACTTACAACCAGCAGTTGTTCAGCTGGGGAGGATCCACACCTGTCACCTGGAAATCATCCACCCGAAAGACCCAGCGTCCCGGGACCTTGACATTGGAGGTGGTGGTGATGTTGATGATGGCATCGGTTTGGGATCCGGGAATGTTGTAGAAGTTGGTGTCATCACCGCTATTGAATCCCGCCTGGAAAATGGGGGGCGCAATCAAGGAGGGCTGACCCCACCAAAGGGGTAATGGGCCCCTAAAATTATTTTAGGATGCAAACATGTATTTTAGGATACTTGGTGTCACCCATCCATGACTATCACTATCATGATCATCTCCAGAAGAAGGGTAGACAACCTCATGCCTTCACCACCACCACCATCATCATCATCATCATCATCATCATCATCATCAATCATCGTCACTATCATCATTATCATCTCAAATATTTGGGATGGGCCAACGTTTGACCTTCATTATCATCATCTCCAGAAGATGGGACAGGGCAACTTGACCTCCCCAAAAATGTTGTGGGCCGGTCCTGGACCTTCATCATGATAATCATCATCCCCAGGAAATGGAATGGGCTAATCCCTGACCTTCATCATCATCATCCTCAGAACATGGAGTGGGACAACTTCCCCCTCCTCCTCCACACTCCCCACCTACATGTGCTGGGGTCCCCCCAAGTCCCGTTTCAGCGTCCCCATCACTCGCTGCCCCTGTAGTCCACTGGATGTCCCAGTAGTTGAGGATGATGTAGAACATCTTGGAGTCAGTGGTCAGCACAGCCTGGAAGGTGTTGCCCTATGGAGAAAGGTCACAGAGGTTAAGGATGAGTCATGAAGGTCATGGATGGGTTCTGGAGGTCAAAGATAGGTCGGTCAACAAGATCACCAAATGAGGCAACAAGAGCCAATGAGTCACCTTCATGCCCCATGGACCATGGGCCTCACCTTTTCAGAGGTGGAGCCATAGTAGGCCACATGGTCCCAGGTGGCCACCAAGGCCCAGGTGGCAGTGAAGGGGCTTTTGGGGAAGTACTGGGTTATGTGCTGACTTATGTTCTCCAGCAGTGCCGGGTTGGTGGTCTGGCGGTAGAAGATGTCCCCACCAATCACGTTGTCTACATCTGCCCAGAACGGAGTCACAAAAGGGTGCCCATCCGCCAGAGGGAAGGGGTCGGGGGTGTATTGTCTAACAGGCTCGTCAAAGGAGATCACCCCATTGTTGTTCACCTGGAGGTGACACCAGGAGCAGGTGAGTGCAACACCTTGACTGGTGTTGTGGGGTCTTCAAGATGGACCCTACAAGCATGCCAAGAACCACCACTCTTAGGGACTCCCAACACCCATCAACATCCCAAGATCCACAGCCCACAGGACTCTCCCAAAACCCACCAACCATAGGAANAGGATCCTCACAAAATCCACCACCCATGTGATCCCACAATGCCCACCAACACACCCCAAGATCCACCCCATGGGGGACCACCCAAAACCAACCATCTGCTCCTAGACCCACCAGCCATATGACCATGAAGAACCACACCATCACCCACCATCCTCAGAACCTCCCAAGCCTCTCTAACCTCCCCCAATGCCACCAGCCCCCTCAAGATCCCCCACCCACGTGAAGATGTTTCAGTGTTCAAGGATAAAACCCACTATGAATTCATGAAGGATTGATTTTGGGGACACCCACACCCACCCACACACCAGTGAAAAATTAAGTAGAAATGGAGGGGAAATTTAGAAAAATTGAGGCAATTCCCAAAAATATGGAATTTGGGATGACCTACAAACGCGGTTTGGTAGGTTTTGCCATAGAAGGTGAAGGGAACGGAGAGGGCGATCGCCTCGGATGTCCCATCATCGAGTTTGGGATTGGTTTTATCCCCCTGGTGTGGTCCATAGAGATAGAGCAGGGATCCTGTGGGAAAATCAGGATTTTGGATCTGCCCCCAAATTCCCACCCAATTACATGGATTTTGGGGTGTAACCCACCAAATTTGGGGTTCCCATGGTCTTGGTTACCTAAAAATGGATGTGTCTTCTCCTGGGTTTTCTTGGTGAAACTGGGGTGAAAGGGAAGGACCCCAGTGGAATTACATGAGGAACACGGATTTTGGGAGAATAGCGGGAAAATGGTATGATGTGAGTGGGAGAAAGTCTGGTTTAGGTTGAAATGATGGTTTTTTTAGGGCAAAGCCCCCAAAATTCACCTTTTTCAGATGAGGTTTTGGTGTCCACCATGGAACCTGGAGAAGAAAGAGGAGGGAAAATGAGCTGAGCAATCATTTTTCCAGCAGGAATAAAAAATGACACTTTTCAGAAACAAATATTTACCAAAAATCAGGAGGAAGAAAACTCTAGAAGGTGACATCCTTGATCCTAAAATAACTGTAAAAAACCTGGAAAACTTAAAAAAACCCTATAAATACATCCAAACAAACAAACCAACAACCCTCCCCAAAAGAGATGTTAAAAGAGAATGAAGTAAAATGAAGTTCCAGAGGCAAAAAAAAAATCTCATTAAAACATCAAACACACACTTTGTCCAGGAATTTTGTGTGGAGGGCTTTATGTATGTGTGGTAATTTAATAATTTTTAAAAAGAATTGAAGTATTTGAAAAGTTGGCTTTTTGATTTAATTATAGTACATTTTTAAAGTAGTAATATAATTTAATTCAGGAGATTTTAAAATTTGATTTAATTTTTAATTTTAATTTACTCTGATTCAATTTTAATAAAAAAATTATATAAGTGACCATTATTTAATTTAATTTCAATTTTTAATTCTAAATGCATTGCCTTTTTATTTAATGGAGTTCTTAGAAGAATGGTATTTTTATTTATCTTCTATTTATTTGATTTTTATTTAATTTTTATTTAATTGAATCTTCTGGTTTTGCTATTTGTGTAAAGAAGAAATTTTTCCCCTTTTGTGCCTAAATTCAGGATTTTTTTGCCTTTTTTTCTGAATAAAATGAGGATTATTCACATTTTTTCATGCATTTTAAAGTGATTTAAAGGCACAAATTTTCCTTAAATGCATGAAAAAACAGGATTTTAAAGAGACAATATTCCAAGGAATGACCAAAATCCCAACAGAATAAAAATTTCCTCACCTGGATTTCGATGAAGTGAGGAACTGCAGCCTGAAAATGAGCTCAAACACCCTTAAATGCTGGCTTTTGCCTCGTCCTGCTCCTTTTTGTATCAAAACAAAAAAAATACTGATCATGTAATTTGCCAGCTTTCCACCCATCCAATCTCTCTGAGCTTTCCCAGGATTCTTTAGAAAGGGAAATTTAATTCATGTGCTGAGGATTTAATCATGTGTTAGGGATTTTGGGCTCCTCCAGATGTATTTTTTTAAGCACAGTTAAGACTTTTTTTGAATAATTTTGGGGTTCTGGAGACACCTCTGGATCCCTCCTCAGCCTATGTGAAGTTTTTGCCCCTTTCCAAACTTTCAACTTTCATCCCCTGAATTAATTTTTTTTAATCAAAAAAGTCCTTTTAAGATTATTTTTAATTATAGATCCTATATCTCCTTTTTTATCATCAGGAAGAAAATAGATTATTCCTGTTTATTTGGGATTTTGAGGACTCTTTTTTGTTATTGTGAGGCTAACAAAAATCTTTAATATGTACTTTGGCCTTTCTTTCCTGGAAGAAAGAAGTCCTTATATGCAGGAATTCTACTTTTTGGAGGAAAAAAATAACCCTTTAAACCACCAACATTTTTAGTGTGGTTTCCTTTTTCTTCTAAAAACAAATTAATATATTTGTTTTTAGGATTTTTTTTAATGGGAAAAAACGTTTTATTCTCTTTATTTTAAGGAAAAAGTTATTGTTCCTTATTTACTTGGCAGTTTAAAAGTATTTTTTGCAGGAAAATTCTCTATTATTGCTCTCTTTTCTCCTTCTTATTTTTCTAAAGGAAAACCCCTTCATTTGCTTGTATTTTAAGAAAACTCATTTTCCCAGTTCCAGATGAGGTTTTTCAAGCTCTTTAAAGTTGTTTGTGATTTTTTTTTTTTTTTTTTTTTTTTTTTTTTTTTTTTTTTTTTTTTTTTTTTTTTTGGTGGTGGTTTT
>VZRH01000385.1:8504-29507 GCA_013397555.1 Urocynchramus pylzowi | reverse complement strand
TTTTTTTTTTTTTGTCCAGGAGATGGGCTTGGACTTCTCCAGAATCCTCAGCTGGGACATCTCTCATTAATTTTGTGGGGAAAAAACCAAACCAAACCAAAACAAAAAACCAGACAGATTTGGGTTTGTTTCCCTGGAGACAGTGGATGGGGGCTGTGGGAGGCAAGGATTCTGAGGAATTCACTGCAATTTTGAAGGGGCTCCCTGGAGGAGAGTCAGCTGGGATGTCTCTGTGCATTCCCCTCACCCACACCTCTTGTGGGACCCCATCAAGAGCAAGATCCTCCCACCCACTTCCAAATTCTCCAGAATTCTGGGGCAGTTTCTCTACTCACCCTCCTCCAGCTGGGTGTGATGAAGAGTTTGTGATGAGCTGGTCAGAGTTTAATGCTCACCCCAACTCCCCAACCTCACCCAGTCCTTGCCCTGCAAAAGTCTCCAGGACATTCCTGCAAGGAATAAAATCCTACGTGATTTTGCTGGAGAGAGCCAGCAACATCAGTAAAATTCTGCCAGGGCCTCTCAGGGAGAGGCAGCAGAATTCCAAGGAAAGGTTAATGCTGGCAGTCAGTTGGTGTCACTGAGTCTGGTGACAAGTGTCATGAAAACCAGAAGGTGTGGAATTTCTTGCTCTTTGTATCTTAGTGCATCATGGAGAGGTTTGTTTGGTTTGGGGCTGGTTGGTTCTGTTTTCCTCCCTGATTTAAGACTTTATCACAACACATGGCTTTTATGTGCATTGCTAATGCTGGGAGGAAGTGCAAAGTTGTGCTCCTCAAAGTTGTGCTCCTCAAAATTGTGCTAAATGCTGGTTTTAAAGCTCATTTGCATTAGTCTCATCTTCTCTGGGGACATGAATCATGGATCATATCCAATCTGATAAGTGTTAAGTACTTTGTTTTCCTTTTCTCTAGATTGGACCAAACTTTCAATACAAGTAAGAGATTTATATATGTGGTTTGAATAAAAATAACTGTTTTCTTCTGAAATTCAGTTGCTTCTTTCTATCCACTCTGACAAACCTTGCTGGCCTCTTAGCCATGGGGCCTGGAAAAGGCACAATCTGGAAAGTCATGTCTTTCAAGGCCACTCAAAATTCTGGATGGATCCCTTGCTGAGTATTCAACTTTTAGCTTGGTAAGAAGGCTTAGTCAAATGGCACAAATTCTGTCTGCTTGGAAAACTGTTGGTTTAAACACTGGGAAGCAGGAGTTTGGATTCTCATTAGTTTTAAACCTTGGCCTTAGAACATGGTGCTGTGAATATTTGTTGCTGTGTTTGCCCTCATGAGGATGTTGTTGTTGTAATTTCATACAACTGGAACCAGCAAGAATAACAACAGAGAAAGAGAACACCCTTCCATGCCTCTTCCCTCTGGTACTGATCACAGAACACTGGATTTTAGCCTCACTCCCTTCTGCCTCAGCAGCTGTGACCCTAAACACAAATAATTCTTTATTTTTCTGGTCGGAGGAAGTTGACACGCCAGCCACATTTTCCTTCTGGAACCTTCACAGCATTCCAACAGGGTAGCCTCTGTCACCTTCCCCCAAAGCTGTGCACAGGGCAGTGAAAGGAAAGGGCTGTGCACAGGGCAGTGATACAGGACGTGGTGAAACACTGATATGATCTGATCTGATCTGGTCTGATGAGGCAGCTCCTGTGTTTCCTTTCCTGCCGTGCTAATGATCTCTGCACTCAGCTGGAAAAAGTGCAGCCTGAAGGATCGTCTGTCCTGCCCAAGGGCAGCCTAGGTCGGGAGAGGAAAGCAGGTTTTAATCAGGGTCCCCAGAGTGTGGCAAGGACAGCCTGACCCCGTTCCAGGTCACGATGCCATCAGTCACCGCTGCAGACACCTGCCTGCTGCCCCAGCCACATCACTGGGCTGGTCACTGCCTGCTGCTTCTCTCTGGTCGACTCCTGCAGGAAACCTGCTGGGGATGCCAGCAGCCTATCTAAAATGACCCTGCGAACCTCAGTGATGGAGCACAGCTCCCACTCGCTACTCTGCAGCAACAGGAGGTCAGGGGTGGTTTAGTGCTGCACTGAGTTTATTGCATTAATATCTATCAGTGCAGGTTTGTAGTGAAAGTTCCCGTATCTGCTCTCTACTGGTGTCTCTGTTTGCTTTTAAATCCCTCTGCTTAAATTTCTTGTGCTCCCTAATTAGTGTAGAGAGAAAGAGACACTGGGAACACCTCCCTGGTTGATACTTGGGTTTTATTTATCATTAATTTCATTAAATCTTTTTGCAAAGAGCCTTTGGAAAGTGAAAGAAATGCAAGGAGACACACAAAAAAGCTCATTTACAGCTTTGCAATAAAAATCTGAGCACACAGTATTAAATTTTAATTCAACTGGCTCATCATACTTTAGAAATTTTACTTTATTTTTAAAAGTGAAATTGATATAATTTAGAATAACTCAGTTTATTTTAACATTTATTTGATTTCAAAGCTTTAAGATTTTAAACTACAGTTTTCTTGGCAAAAAAACCCCAACTGTGAATTAGCAAAGGGTTTTAAAAGGTTTTTAAAAGGTTTTAAAGGATTTTAAAAGCAAAAACATCTTAGTCAGAACTAAGTTCTATGTTACCTGGAACAGATGGAAGGCTTTGACCACATCCTGATATTGACAGTAGCTCCACTTTCCCATGCATGTGTGGCTTTACATGAAACCACTTCAGTCCTGGATCTGAATCAAACATGCAAACCAGTCATGAAACAAAGCTGGTCTATCAACAGAACATAACATTTCAGGATAAAATGTCAAGTATTTACCAAGCACTTACCTGTGAATTATATTTGTATTAGGACGCATCTGTGTGTTGTGGTGTGAATTAACAGTCTGCCAAGATGAGAGCTGTATCATGCTCTGGAAAGTGGACCAGCACTGCATTAGAAAGGAATTTCATTTGTTGCCAGCAGTTTCCAGCTACAGTCAAGATTAAGAAACTCAAATTACAAAGCTAACTTATTCTGAGAAGCTATTTATTTTGATCAGACTGTAGCTTCCTTTTGTGACATTGAACACAATGCACTCAGGAAAATTTCTACAACCCAGGGAGCATAAGAGCAGCCAAATAAAGAAGATTTTATCAAAAAATAATGTTGACCATTTAAGATGCACAGTGGGTTAGAAATAACATTTTCAGAAGAACTAACTTTTTTTTTTACTCTAAGTACTGTGAAATCTGATTGAAAAAAGCTTTGCCTTGGCCAGTTTTGTGGGAGAGAACTTCAGTGTTCTCCACAAAACAGATGGGGAAGGTAATGGATGTTGTACATCTTCCTTCCTCTTTTTTCTTTATTCTTCCTGCCAGGCAATCAGATCTGCTTAACTGTGACTCTCACAACACTCTTGCTGCTGCTTTATGCATTGTTTGTGCTACTGGTTTAATTCTTACAGCCTGCCAGCAGGCTTTGAACTGGGACTAAGATTTAATTGGACCTGTGTACAATTAAGAGGGACAAGCAGATTCATCCTTTTTTTAACGAGAGAGGGACTCTACATAGCTGCCACGGTTTCTGGCTACTAAGACCTCAAATTAAATCAAACATGATATTCAGTAACTTAGGATTTAGAAAGCCAGATTTCACAAGTCTTGTACAGATGTTTTATAGAATTTAGAAGAGTAGATCTTGCGTGAATGTGTAGGTTTGGCCTTGAACTTCTTTTCTGACTGTCTAGCTCTAACACAAATGGTCTAATTCTTTTGTGGAGAAATGTCTCCATTCTCTGTATGCAGCTCATGAAAATGAGAAGAAGAGAAGGGAAAAAAAGTGTTAAAACTTTGTGCTATCTCGAGTGACAAGAACACCTATGACAATGATTAAGTGCCACCTTAAAGGGATGTTCCCCTGTCACAACCAGACTCTTCCTATCCTGCAATGGCAGGAATTTGGTTACAAAAGCATGCATGTCTTTGTCCTCTATGAAATGTTAAAGACCAGCTCTAATTTTAACATCAACATGACAGATATTCTCATGTATCTTTTATAATAAGTCCTTTTACATCTGGTGTCTTCCTTTACTCTTACTGACAGATTCCCATGTTCAACACAGTGTTCAGCTTTGACTCATGACATGGTAAAATGCTTCCAGAAGTGTACTGCTGTCTTCTACCCTCAAAATAGCCTCTGCCTTCCCCAGGTGATTACTGTCACCTTATTTTGAATGTCCTTGAAAGTTCAGGTGACCAGAAACTCCTGGGGTCTGCTAACTCTCAGAGTGACTTCCCATACTGACAGAAGCAGCCTGTGTATGCTGAGCCAAAGGGAGCAAAGGTGAGTCAACGGTGCAGAGGGAGATCTCTCTGAGGCATTACAATTCTGGGAAAAATTTTAAAAACACTGTTCAGAACATCTGTGCCATCTATGATTGTTGAATAAAAAAAAAAAAAAAAAAAAAAAAAAAAAAAAAAAAAAAAAAAGCAACTCCTTCTCACCTCCANNNNGAAAAAACTATTTCCCCATTAATATTGATAAAAAAAAAAAAAAAAAAAAAAAAAAAAAAAAAAAAAAAAAAAAAAAGGTAATGCTTCTGCACTCCACTGAGGCGGAGGCGGAGATTTCTTTCTGGCAACACATATGGGGCTGTGTTTCAGATCTGGGACCAAAAGAGCATGGACAACACACAGGTGATTTATTACTGCTGAACAGTGTGTGCACAGCATCTACACCTCCTTCGGTTCTCTGTGCTCTCTCAGGCAGCAGGTGGGTTTTGGAAAAGTGATGGGATTTGGCACAGCTGGGACTCAAAGTTACTCAAAGCAGTATTCTGTATCATCCAGGACTGTGTTCAGAGGTAAAACTGCAGGAGGTAGAGAGGAACTCCTCCCAAAGTAGCCGCTTCCTGGAGACAGTCTGGGCCCCAGTTTGCTGGTGGGAGATAGGTGGGTGACTGACTTTGCATCATTTTTCTTTTTTACTTTTTTTATTCCTTCTTCATTTATTAGATGGTCTTTATCTGAACTCATGAGATTCTCATGCCCTTCTGATTCTCTTCCCCATCCCTCAGGCAGAGACAGAGCAAGCCAATGACTGTTTACCCTATGAGGAACTTACCTAAATGAAACAGAACAAAGAAAGACCCTCTTTCATTATAAAGGCTGAGGGAAATAAAAGGCCAACAGAGGAACACTGGAGTGAGTACAGAAACATTTCGCTGCTGTGCTTTGTGTTGGTAGCTGCCTCAAAAACTTTTGGAATCAGCCTTCTGTAGTTTTGGGCAATAGAATTTTGGCTTGATTGTAACACCACTGTTCCAGTCTTGACAAGCAGGAATTTATCTGTAATTGCTGACCTTCTATAGGCAGTGTAGTACTCTCCAAATTGTCAGTGTTTTGGAAAATTATGGATATGGCTTAGGTCAAGCCAAAATTATGCTGACAGAAGTAATACAAGGGTGTATGTACATTAGCACATACTGTAGAGCAAAAGGAGCAGATCTGCACAACAAAACATTCAGGGCTGACATTCACATCACACAGACTCCGGGTGTTCTATTTAGATTAACCCTAGGTTGATGCGGAGGACTGAAAGGCTGCAGGAGGTGAAGAATTTTAGGAGACCCTCTGGATGTCAGGGTTGGTTAAGCCTTTTCCAGAAAAATATCCCATCATCATGGTCTGAAAGGGCTCCATGAAATGAATGAGTGTGTCATACAAGGATATGACTGGGAAATTCACTCTTGAGCCCAGCTGAAGTGGTAATACACCTGTGTTATCCATAAGGAGATATGCAGGTCCAGAAACTGCGTTACTTTATTCTGAAGCCACAAGTAATACTGATTCCTTTCACTAAAATTTTAATTAAGGCTCACAAAATGTAAGCTGTAATGTATTGCAACTGATTTTAAGAATTCATGAGGATCTACAGTAATGGGCAGCAGCTTTTTTGTCTGGGGTGAGACCTGTGGTCTCTGCACAGGTCCTGCCTTCCTGACATTTGGGAGACATTACTTTCAAGAGGTCTAAAAAGGCTAGCCAGGTTTAGAAAACTCATTTGTCTTTCTCTGCTGCTATGTTTTTGTTGTGT
Source organism: Urocynchramus pylzowi (assembly GCA_013397555.1). Lineage (NCBI taxonomy): Eukaryota > Metazoa > Chordata > Aves > Passeriformes > Fringillidae > Urocynchramus > Urocynchramus pylzowi. The sequence goes on along the minus strand of VZRH01000385.1, from coordinate 23,469 downwards.
TCCTGTTGAGGGAAGGGCTGTTGGAAAGCAATGAACTGATCCTGCATCCAGGCGAGGGTGCTGCAGGGCAGAACACAGCGGGTCTGACCACGGCTTCCAGGGTGATTTTTTTTTTTTTTATTTTACTGGACGTGATTTCTCGATTTCCCGGTGGTCCAGCTGGACAGTGTTCTCCTAAACAAACAGTAGGATTCAGCTGGGAACGTCCAGCCTAAAGTCACTGAGCCATACTTCAGCCAGATGAAATGTTTGTGTTCACTGGGAACTGCTGGCAGAACACGTAGTGTACTGAGATTAGTATCCTGAAAAAACAGGAAGTCCACAGGAATATTTTTATTTGCCCTTTTTTTTTTCTTCCCCCCCCCCTCCCACTTACTTGTGTAGAATGTGTGAGAGAGAATTTAAATAAAGAACTTGCGTGTATGTCTCCTTGGTTTTTTCTCTGTTAAATCTATACATTTCCAGCTGCTGGAGAATGTGAGGCAGTGCCAGAGAGCAGGGCCTGGTCCCAGAGCTCTCTGGTTGTCACAGGTACGGGAATTCAGTCCTCAAGTTCCTCTTACAGCATCATCAGTACAACGATGAAAACAGCCATTTTGGTCAGTTTTGATAGCGTTTGGACCAGAAAAATTATTTTTTTCACATCTTTGCAAGAAGAGGCAGGTTTTGACTATCAGTTTACAACATGACAAAGGTACCAGAGGTGGAGAAACCTCAGAGTCTCTGGAAGTGGCATTAGACTAAATGTGGGTGTCCACCTAGGGCTGGCAGATACCCCTGGGGATCCTGCAGAGATCCCAGTCCTAAAACATGCAACTTCAGCAGGGTGGGATATCCCACCCTCCTGTGAAGGCAGCAAGGTCTTGCACAGTCAGTCAGCCTCAGTAGCTGCTGATGTCTGAGTATTTTCAGTGTGACTCCTCTAATAAGTATTAATTATTTCTATGTATAGTTCTTTCAGTAGTTACCACAGAGTTATTCCATTTTATAGATGGCAGAGGAGGTTAATGACCTGGAATCTCACAAGCACTGTTATCATAATTATGTCAGTCATTAAACCTCTAATGGTATGTTTGAAATATGGGAGAGGCAAAAGCTCGTCTTGCTGTTCTCTCATGCTCCAAGCTGCCTTGTACATTTTCATATTCACTGAACTCAGGAGAGGCCAAGATGTTAAACTCCATGTAGAAATGAAGCTGGCAGATCAGTGGTGTGTTTCATCTAATCTCTCGCCTCTGAAATTAGCTACATTTGTAGGGAGAATTATTGTGATGTCTATAGAGTGGTCTGGCTGGCGAGTGAGGACATGTTGGCTCTGTTCTCCTTGAACTCTGTTCTTCAGTGATTGGTTTTACACCTGTGGATGTACCACTTCAGCCTTTTGGGTCTTTATTTCTTCTGCCACGCACTTTTCTCAATGACTGCAATTGAGTTAATTTCAGCACAGAGCTGTAGGGTCAGGACAATGAGCCCCTGGTTTGCTGCTCTTGTACCAAAAATCACTGCACAGCCAGAGAGACCATGAGTTAGTGACCACTTGGAGTGTTTCTGGTAGTACAAAACTCGTGCTTGTACAAAACTTGTTTTGTACAAAACAAAAGTTGTGGTGTGGGCACCAGGATAAATCCTTCATTTCAGCTTCATTTTAACACTACTAAATATATAGATAAGTTTTCATTGAATTTTATGTCCAGTGGAAGTTCAGATTACTTCCTCAGCCACAGAAATGGAAAGCTGCTAAGGAATCAGCATGGTGGGTTTCACACTTCTGTCAGCCTGCTAAAGGTTTTGGGTTTATCACAATTTTTAGTTTTGAAATGTTGATTTAAAAAACCTAAAACATAAATAATATTCATCTTCACTGAAACATTGCCTTTCAGTTTTTAAATTTCAGAAGTCTAAAGAGAAAAATCTTGAAAACATGTCTTGTTTGCCAACATGTGTGAGGACATTTAAGCAGAAAATAATTGCGATTGATTTTTAAAGAAACCAGATGTGTTAACTTATTTTTAACATTCTGTGGTTTATTTCTTTTTAATTAAGTTTTTAGTGAAAATTCTGTCTCCTCAGTAGCTTTCATTTTCTGTGGCTGACAAACATAAACCACATTGTTGTAGATTAAAAAACAAAATATTTTTTTAACAATAGTGAATAAATCTCCTATTCTAAATTACCAGATTATAAAGTGTTTTACTTACTATAGCTTTTTTTTTTACAATTATTTGAATAAATATTCAATTATTAATTTTAAGCACACTTTTTTTTGGTCAGTGGGCTTTCTTGACATTTTCACTCCATTTAAAAATAATTTTTATAACTACACAAAATCTATCAGAATTTTTGGAAAATTTTGGGACAAAACCTCAAAGTTCACTTATGTGAAGGAGAATGAAGAAAAAACCAGTTTTCTGGAGAGAAGTAATGAAAGAAAAGCTAAAGAACAGCATGCGTTCATAAACAACAGGTATGAAACACTGACAATGATACTATTGAAAGGTTCCTGCTAACAAGACCACTCCCAATACACAGATATATTTTAAATGGCTTCTTGGTATTCCCATTAGTTGTAGATATCATTAGGAAAATAAAAAAGAAACAAATAAAGAAAATTATTTTGAAGAGTTTTTTTTTTTTTAACAAATGTTACTGATTTATGTTTTCATAATTTTTTTTATTTCATATCTTGATTTTTTTAATGCTGTATCACAGTCTAGCTGCTGGTTTTCTTAGGAAAACATTAATTTTAAGACAAAAGCTCAAAATTGTCAGAAATACTTGGTAACTTACGTGCTTTTCCCATTGTGATTCCTTTCCCAAACAATTACATACTTTGTGGTTTTATGCTGATTTGGGGAAAAAAGAAAAAAAAAGAAGAAGCTTGGAGATAATGCCCATAACACTCTTCATCTTCATCACCTTTATCCATTAGTTTTTACAAAGAGTTTTGTGACTGAATTTCTGTACATTCAAATGTTTGGTTAAAAATCTCTGCTGATATGAACAAAAACCAAAACCAGAACAAAAACCAAAACCAAAACCAAAACCAAACCAAACAAACAAAATAAAGGAGCAGTTTCCATTGCGGGGTTTATTGTCAAGTATTGTTAATGTTTAATTATAACTATATTAATCTGGAAGTTATGTGGCAAGGGTGTAATGGTGGCACAATGAGACCAGATAAATACCCTAAGTAATACTTCAATAATCCTCTGACATATTTGATGATGTTTTGGTTTGGTTAGGTTTAGGGTGCTTTTTCTGGTTTTATATAAACTATTCAGGAAATCCCATTAAGAAGAAAAATAGAATTATCTGGTCTGAAATGTCAGCTTTTTCTTTGGTGAAAAGCCTATCTTGGGGGTCAGAAATGTACTCCAGCTCCTGTTTCACATGCCTTAGGACTTCTGTAGAATTATGAAATCTTCTTTTCCATTTTCCCTTAGTAATCAATCATAGCAAGCATGTGCCACTGCATTGGCATTGGTATTTATGCTGCATCTAAATCTGCAAAAACACAGCTGTAAATCACATCTTCTTTATGTGCATAATAGTGATGTAATCTGGCTACTTAAATTTCATTTCACTGAAACATCCCTGCCTTAGGTTGTTCCCTGAGCAGTGTAATCAGCAAAAGTGGGACCTTCTGTAAAGTAATTGATTAATTGACACAGTCAGAAATCTGCACCTTTCACAATGAACTGATAATTCCTTGAATGGGATGTGCCCTGTGCTTGTGAAATTTTACACTTCAAGCAGTTAGCCAACTGTGAGAATGAATAGTTTGGCGTGTTGCTATTCTTCCTAATTCTATCTTTATTATCGACACAGTTTTCAGCTACACCTGATGGTGCAGGAATGAGGCCAAAAGCTGTTTTTTGTCAGCTTTTTATTCTCCTTTCTTTCTGCAGCTTCTCTATTTCTAGCTAGTCCTCTAAGGTAGTTTCATCTGTATTTTTCTTCTCTTCTGCTTTTGTAGGCATAATGCTGAATCAATCTTATAATGGAATGAAAACTCCCAGAATAGGTTTTTTCCACAAGTTAACAGAGTGATCAGGGTTTTTGAGTACTTTCCTAATGAATAATGTAGCTGATTTGACAGCAAAACTCAAACTTATGGCATGCCTTGAGCAGAAAGCAAAAAACATAAGCTCTTCTAGAAATATTACAGTGGTGTTTCTTCCCCAAGACTTTGTATTTTTTTTCAGAACTATGAGCAGGATTTATTTTGCAAGAGGAGAGTAACCCTGGAATTTCTGACAAAAATTTCTTATAACTCCATTTTTTTATAAATAGCTGAGTGTTTCAGACTTATTAGTGGGAAATCTGCTGCTTCTCTCTGAAGAAGAAAGAATTCTTCTCTTGGGCTGTGAAATTAGGAATTCAGCTGCTTGAGGACAAGGGTCTGCAATTTGCAATTAATAACTTTTTGGTGAGTCACGGTTGGTTTAATTTTATGCTTATAAAAATATAGCTTTAAAAGATATTTTAACCTTCATTTTTCTTTTGGTGTATAGCTGTGTCTGAAGTTTATTGGTAAAGCTGTAACTGTAAATATTTGGCAACTGGCAGTTTGCATTGCATAAGTTAATTACTTTCACTGTGTTATTTACACTCAGTAATGAGATACTTTCTAAAACTAATTAGATGTCCTTGCTTAGTTGCAAAAATCTTTTAAAGGCATTTATAATTCAATGTTCACTGCTTTTTCTGTGTCATCCAGTATCAAAGAGGAGCCAAATCACCTATTTCTGTCCCTTTTAGTTGAAACAGGACTATTTCCGCTTTCTGTTCAGGGACTGGTTGTGTTACCCAGCTTCAGGCACATTGTTTAGCTTCACTTTCATTTGATGACAATAAAGAGGAGAAGTTTCTGCTAAAGGAAATTGTAGGAAAAAAAGCATATTCAATTGTTTTTCTTCATTGACCAGCACCAGGGAAGACAACTCCTGTACACAGGGGCCAGTTTGCAAATGCAGCTTAGTCTGGTTTCAGAGAGCAGAAGGAATGACATCTAGTGCACTGTGTAATTACCCTAATTTACTTCCATTCTTTAATTAAAACTGTGCCATTTCTTATAGCTTTTGCCTCGTGGAAAGACATTTTTCTGCTCAATCTCATCAAGAAGAGTAATTTACTTTCTGTACATATTTTGGTGCCAGGCACACCATAAGTATTTGGATTTCTTCTTAGACTTGATAACTTCACATGCTTTTGATGCCAAAGTCATTCTGCTGGATGTTTAATTAGAGGACATCAGAGAGGGTTATTTACATTTAATTCTGTAGTTAGCATTTGGCCTTCTCAGTTTTATGCCAGACTTACAATACAACATCCACGCTGTTTTACATTAATTTAACTTGTAAATAATTTATGTAATTAATTTACTTGATAAGCCTCCCCATCTCATTTTATAACTTTGTTCTCAACCAAGCTGGTGAAATCTAGCTGCACTGGCAAAGGGCTCAGCAAAAATAAATACTTTGGAAGATGTGTAAGTGCCCCAAGATGGGTGTGACAGGTGACACATCTTGTCTGATGCTTCTTAAAGCTTAACTGCTTGCAAAGAAAATGTTAACCATCAGTACAAAAATGACTTCTAGGCTTGAATAATTAATATTCCTTAAAAAACCTTATGGGATATGATCCTAGACTTACTGACCCTCGGACCTGGCATGGTCAGTCCTACATTGCCACATTCCCTGGGCCTCCCAAAGTCTCACAGCTCTGGTCTAAAGAGAAATTGTGTCAGGGCCATCACGGGCTGCTCCAGCAGGTAACAGAAAGTCAGATACAGTCAAGAAAAAGTTCAGGGAAATAACTCATTCAATACAATGGTGAAGAAAATTGCTGACTCAGTAATTTTTTGGTTTTTCTTATTATTTAAATGGTGACAGATATGAAAGCTTGTTGGTCTGTCTGTCCTTTATTTCATACAAAAGCTGGTGGGTTTTTTATTTATCAGGCTATTTTAAACCACTGTCATGACAAAGTCTTTTTTCCCTTTGCTCATTGAGTGCAGGGCAGCATCCAGCCTTTGAAAGGACCTCAAAAGACAATTTTTGGATAAAATTCTGAGGGCAGATTCAGCCTTTTTATAGCAAACCTTCCTGTCTCACTCTTGCATCTAGCTCTCTGCTGGCTCATCCTGCTGAAAACGTATTTTGGGCTTCATTGTCCAGTGGACAGTTTATGTGCAGAAGGGGTGCACAGGATGATGGAGATGGTAACAGCACTTGTTTCAAAGGGATTTCCAAGTATGTTCTGATTGTGTGGAAGTACCTATGAACTCAGAGCATTTATTTTGCTGGAAGAACTCTAAACTGGTAAATCCTGGATCTCTGCTCCAGCTGCCTCCTAAGCCTGTCCCAACATTGGCTTCCATGGTGGACGAGTCCAGCTGCAGAGCATCAGTCCTTTAGGGAAAAGGCTCAGTGGAAACAAACACCTCAAATCCCCCTGTTTGATGTGCAGCCCTCCTTGAAGTTCTTCCTCCTTGAGTTGAAGTTCTCTGCAGATTTTGTCTGTGAATGTCAGAAGGACACCAGGGGAGGGAGAAAACCTGGGCATGAGGCTCCAGCAATCAGCAATGTTTTCACATTGCTGCAAAGGGAACTCTCACCACAACATCCATACAAGCTGTTTTCATTTAATAACTGTCTCATTTTATGGCCATGGCTCAAGCAGCATGGCACGTGGGACTCTGAACAACAGAGGAAAATAGTAAAAATAATAATCACTTACCCCGACAGAAACAGCAAGTTGGTTGAGTTGCCAAGTGATTGAGGTGTTTTGTATTGGGAAGAAATAGTGAGTTTTACGTTTCTCAGCTGATTCAGAATACAGTTGTAGAAAAGGCAAACAAAAGACTGAGGAAACCTGCCCTGTGGCTGGGCATTTTTTTCCAATATGGCAGAACTAGGTCAGAAGCTGTGGGATGGATGGCGTTATAACTACTGCTTTTCACTAACTTTACTGAGACTATTCTCTAAAGTGTTGGTTCCACGGGATTCAAATGCTGAGCCAGTTAAATTAATTTAATATATTGCATACATATTTTGCACTGATTTAGACAGGGAAAGAGGAAATTGACTGACTTCATGTTCTAAACATTAAACCACTGGAATTGGGTAGAAAAGAGTGTGCTCCTGATTCTCAATTTGCAGGTTTATTTACTTCTTCATTATTTTAGTGAAGCAATGGCTTGTGGTGTAAAACACATTTTGCAGAGTCCCATGATGAGACAATAGAGCAGGGTGGTGAACACCCATCAGGACTGATGACACAAGGGGCCCCACACAATCCAAGCAGCAGCACTGCCCTGGGTCGGCAAACCCGTGGGAATTATTTCGGGTGGGAATTGGAGAAAGCCTCTCTGCCCAGCTGCCATTGGCCCTTATGAACAAATATCCAGTGTGAGCCAGTGACTTTGAAGATCTGACTTGCAGCAGGCTTCCACAGCACTGACCTCTGATGTTCCGTAGCAGAGGCTTGGATAACTGGCTGCCTGGAAAATCAGCAGGCCAGGCAAACTGAGAAGCTGGAAGGATAATACAAACTGAATGTCCTGAGAGGTCCAAGTGCCATTCAGTGAAGAGCAACAGGATCCTCAGTAAGAGAGACTGAACATCAAAGTAAGGGAGTAGGGAGCAGCTGTTGGAAGATCGTTTTGTGAGGAAGGAAATTCTGCCTCCTGCAAATGAGAAGTGTATGTTCTAATGATAAAAAACTGAGTCCAAAGTGGAAAGTTGCCAGGTAAATTAAAGAAGGGTTTTTTTGAAAAAGCAGAAGTGGAGTATTTCAAATCAAGTAATGATCAAGTACGGCGAGTGTTTCCTGAGTTGTATTTTCAGCAAGTATTACTGAGTTTAGATTCAGAACATGTCACTGTCTCAGGCAAGATCTTTTACATGCTCCCAGCGTGTTGCTGCAAGGACTCACTTTCAACCAGTCAACATCTTCTGAGGAAAGCGAATGGACAGGCAGGAATTCAGAAATTTTTCTGACAAACTCTTGCTGCTCAATCAAATAATTTTAAAATACTGGTTTTTAAATTGAAAAATATGATGGTATTATAGGTATTTTCTAAGTAAAATATAGATTTAAAGTAAATATATGTTTCTGAATCTCTTTGGAAAAGTATCTCGGTTCTTGTTCCTGCTCTGCAGTGTTAAATATTAGTGGAAAACTAAAAAAATCAGCACTTAGCTGTTCCATGAAGAAATTTTTCCTAAGGGATGCAGAAGGAAATGCTTTCTGCTCAGCTAAATATGTGAAATTTGAACATATACAAAGAAATGACCAAATTATTCCTGAGAGACATTTACGTGTTTTATGAAGGGAATCAATTTCTGTAATGTGTTGACAGCGGCTTATTGCTTGTTAATATATTTAAAAGGCACTTGAGAGACAATTGGCTGCATTGACTGCAGAGGAAAAATGTATTACCTGTAGCACAAGATGGGGAGGATTGCAGGTTGTCCAAGTATTGGTTACTTTGAATGGACTCAGTCTCAGTCTTTTTAAACTGTTACTAATGGAGATTTAGATTGCAGCTGTGTGAAATGAATCTATTGGCTTTCTTTTTAAATTAATCTATTGGCCTTCTTTCTGCAATGTACAAGCTCTGTGCTAATTGGGTAATGGTTTTTTGTTACAACTCAATCTGCAACAGGGATATTCAGGAAATAGACAAAATGGGCTGTCAGACAGGAAAAATTGGGGGTATTCTAACTACAACATCAAAAAAAAAACCCAAGCCAACAACAAAGTTTTGCCATGCCCAAGCACCCAACACTTACTGGGATGCAGAGGCTGTAGCCAAACCAGGACCCCACAGACTGGCATCCCCCCAAAACTTCCCTATCCTCCAGAAAATGTCCCCACAGAGTCCTGCCCTGCCGTGGTGTCACAGCTTTTTCACCATTAAGCTGAAATGTCCCTAGGGATGGCCCCACAACAGCTGAAGCTGCAGCCAGCTGAGGGGTGTCTGTCCATCCCCAAGTCCCTGCCCTTTCCAGAGCCACCCCTGTCACTGGGTCTGACATTGCTGATCTCCAACTGGGGGAGGCACCAGTGAAAGAGGACAGAAAGTGCCTGAGCTGAGTGCCACGCTGCAGCTGCAGGGACTGAGGAGCCCATGGTCCTCTTTGGTGCAAAGCCAATCAACCAGGTCACACCAGCCAGAACCACAAATCCTCATATTTATGCATCTTTCAGTCAGTTTTCCTTGAGGAATTCTTAATTTTATAAATCTCCCTTTTTGGATGGTTATGAACATAATTCTTCCTTTAGTCTTTCAAAATCCTGCTGAGTAGACATAGCTTTTTTCACTCTGTCTTGTTTCTTCTTCCTACCCCCATCCCCACCTGATTTCTTCATTATTCTTTTGTCATTTAAGACAAGATTAATGATACTGGTGGGCCTGGAGTATTCTTGAAATAAATGGTTTCTTTTATTGTCCCATTTTAAACATCATTTTGGATTCTAGTGACTTGGGTTTTGCCTCTCAGCCCCCTCTGACAAAAGCATCCCTTCTGGATATATACAGTCTGTGAGAATTGTGTGAAGCTGCAAGTCAGTTCAGTGCTGTTTACTACTACACATCAATAAAATTAAAAAAAAAAATTAAAGTCACCCAAGAAATATTTTTCTGTTGCTGTGATGAATGCTCAGTAGCTTCTCTGTATAAAATCAGACTCACTGTGAATGCCAAGAATTTTTTTATAAAGAAGGGAAAGATTCTGCTTGTGAAGGCAGGTTGGATTGGATGACCTCCAGTGGTCTCTATCAACCTTGCCCATTTTGTGTGATTTCATGAAAATGATAGTTTCGACATCATGATTTTAGAACTTTAGGGGGAAGAACCTGAGCAAAATGTTTCAGAAAAGTTAACAGAGAAAGAGGCAGGGTTATTCCTGGTCATAGCACCATTTGAAAATTGGTTTTTGGTGTTTTTTTCTTTTTCCTTTACTTTTCCTTTCCAAACAGGAATAAAATCAAGGCCTATAAAATTCTTCTTAGGCAAGATAAAATAAATGAAATAAATTAAGTATATTGAATTGAAGTACAGAGGGATACACAACACTTTAATACATAAAAAGTGTTCAAAAGAGGACCTGTGGGAAATCTGACAACGTGGAAGATTAGGAAATTGTAGGTTCATGGGTTTGCTTTTCATTGCTATTGTGAGTTCACCATTGAATAACAGAAATTAGAATCCAGTTTCCCCTCACAGAGGCCCGGCTTTTCCAGAGAGCAGACAAGGAATATCTTCTTTCTTTCCTTTCCTGCATGACAGAAGTCTTCAGTTAAATTCTGTGTTGCTCCAAATCATCTTATCATCTCCAATTAGGGTTTATTCTTCGTCAGCACTTTACCTGGCTGGAGGCCAGCACTGCAGGAAGAGATGGATGTTTCAGCTCCTTGTATGCCTCAGACCACGTTGCTCTCTGCCACTCTGACTTTTGAATAGAGGACATCCTAACTGATGACATTTAGTCACCAAGTCTGGTGATCAGATGCTCCCACTGATACCAACCTTTTTATCTGCTTTGGATGTTGCAAGACAGGGAGACACAGCCAAAGGATTATGACCCTAATTTTAAAAAGTGGCTTTGTTCCAGGAGTGCAGTAACAGGAGAATGTTGTTATTGTTGAGAAAAGGAGAATAGATGGTTGTTTTTCTTAATCATTTTGATGAAACAGCCAAAATTTGTTGAAGAAGGGGAGGAACAGGAAGAAGGAAGGAGGAAGAGGAAGATTAGGAGGAGGAAGAGGAAGGGGAAGAGGAAGACGTGGAAGAGGAATAGGAAGAGGAAAAAGAGGAAGAGGAAGAGGAAGAGGAAGAGGAAGAGGAAGAGGAAGAGGAAGAGGAAGAGGAAGAGGAAGAGGAAGAGGAAAAAGCACCAGTTGAAGAGGAAGAGGAGGAAGAAGAGGAGGAAGAGGAAGAAGAGGAAGAAGAGGAAGAAGAGGAAGAAGAGGAAGAAGAGGAAGAAGAGGAAGAAGAGGAAGAAGAGGAAGAAGAGGAAGAAGAGGAAGAAGAGGAGGAAGAAGCAGCAGTGGAAGAGGAGGAAGAGGAAGGGGAAGGGGAAGGGGAAGGGGAAGAGGAAGAGGGAGAGGGAGAGGAAAAAGCAGCAGTTGAAGAGGAAGAGGAGGAAGAAGAGGAGGAAGAGGAAGAAGAGGAAGAAGAGGAAGAAGAAGAGGAAGAAGCAGCAGTGGAAGAGGAGGAAGGCGAAGAGGAAGGGGAAGGGGAAGGGGAAGAGGAAGAGGGAGAGGGAGAGGAAAAAGCAGCAGTTGACGAGGAAGAGGAGGAAGAAGAGGAGGAAGAGGAAGGGGAAGGGGAAGAGGAAGGGGAAGAGGGAGGGAGTCCCTCTGACTTCCCATGTTGTCTTCACCTTCCTTGTTCATTGTCAGGAAGTGCAAGTCACCTCTTTGTATCTCACAAAGGTCTATTGCAGCTGGTGGGGCACCAAACCCTGGTGTCAAAATCCTCAAAGCTTCAAAAGCCACCAAAAGCCACTCCTCATACTCATGTGACAACAAGAGCCAGGTGTGCTTCACCTTGCTTGTCCAAAATGGGGAAAAAAATATTACTGTACTTTTAGTTATTAATCACATGGTGGAAGGGATAGCAGGTGTAACTTCACACCTCTTTTTTATTTTCTGCTATATAAAGCTGTTAGGACTTCCATAAATCAATCAAAAGAAGTCCCATGTCTGTTTCCCTGTGATCTGTTGAAGGAATGCTGGCTGCCATTCCCTGGCAAAAAAGAAAAATACTTTAGAAAGAGAAAACATTATCTAAAAGAATATTAATTCTTGAGAAATAGTGAAAGACAGGAAATCTTCTCTAGCAGTAATGATGTTTTCACATCATGGGCCCTGTGCTGTCAGATTCTATAAATCCATTAGTACCACAGAGTGATAGCTGTCACTTCTGGTCCCTTCTCTCTCTGAAGATGGAAGGGAAGGCATGCTGAAGAAAAGTGAAATCCAGGTCCCACATGGGCAGGCAGAAAACTCATCAAGCATAAGCTCAGTCAGGGAATTTCATTGGTAACAGGAGCTCAGGTGTTGAGGGTACCAGCAAGAAGGGAACACACCTCCCTCCAAAGGGGCTGGTGAGTGAGTGCCCTGAGCAGGGACATAGCTTGCTCTGAGATACAATTTCCCTGCCCTGGTGGTAGATGTACAAGTGGCAGTGTCAGGGGAGCCTCACAAAGGCAGAACTTGCCGCTAAGAGGATCATCTGAGATGTGTCTGCGCATGTTTCTCCGTGACAGCTGCCACCTTGGCTGACGCTCCGCGGGCTCAACCGAGACACCCCTGCCACTCAGGCTAAATAAAGACATAAAAACAGAGCTCCCAAGGTGTCAGCCAGGGAATCAAAGAGTCCTGCTGGGAGCCCAGCAGTCATCTGTGGAGTGGGTTTGTCATACGTACTACTGGGAAGGAAATCTGTCAGAGACTTGTTCATCAATACCACTTCAGCCCATCTTCTCCTGCTTCCACTCTCTTTGGGGTTTATTGGTGCAGCAAGACCTCGTATCACATTTTACACCCCTTTTGGAAGTCCTCAGTGTATCAAGGGAAAAATATGGATGTACGGATATACCCATATTAGTTTTGAACATCACTATGAAGGAAGGAGGGGGAAAAAATTAAGCCAACAGAAAAAAATAAAGATTAGGGAAGAGCTCAAATGTGAAAACTGATCAAGACACACACTTATGCAGGCCAAGTCTGGTGTAGGTGAAGTATTTGCCCAGGTGTAGAAACTATTTCCAACTCATGTTTTTTACTGCCTGTTGCTTTGACTGGAGTATGAGTTTCACATATTTGGCAGATATACTGAAACCAATTGCATTTGTGCATTTGTCTGCAGCTGAAAGAATGAAGACTGACAAGTGACATTCTCATGTTTCAACATCCCACCATAGAAATAAATCCTGTTTGTACCCCATAACCCAGAGGTGATTCTGTCTGAGGCTGATCACCATCCAAGGAAGATGTCCCATTGCATGTTCTTTGCTCTGTTGCCCTGCTGTGCAGGTGCACAGTCCAGCTCCTTCTGGGTTTTGTTTTCAAAGAAATCCCTTCCATGATGGGCAGGGCAAGATGGGCTGGGGATCACATTTCTTTTCTTCTGGTTTCCCTGCTATCCATGGCAGTTCATCCTGGCTGAAATGCAGGAGTAGCATTTCATTCCTTTTAGGGCTACTTCATAGACCCTTAGAGAGAAAATGATTTGTGCATCACACGGGTCCACTATAATCACTCCCTAGCACCTCTGAGGGGACCAGGTGCTTCCACCCAAGGATCTCCTCTTGCCGGTGCCTCTTTGAAAGAATGTGCAGAATGGGTGCAGCAATTCATATTCACAACCTGCCTGAATGTTTAATTCCATATGTTTTCTCATATGCTTCCTGTGTTATTTGCAATGTGGTTTAGACTTCCTGAACGGACCAGCTAACACAAAATTGTCTCTGCCATAATACTGCTGGAAAAAATACTCCAAATTTATTGCTGCCTATGATTTTAGTTCATGTTCAGGGAAATTAAGTCAGAAAACTGTCTGTTTTGCATCTCTAGGGTATTGTAAACAACAAATTCACTTTTAATAAATGACAACACAGGCTGAGAAAATATAAGACTGGACTCTGAGCTAATATAAATCACAGCAGATATATGGAAATTGAACTCTGTGGGTTTACATCAGCTAATAGGTCTGACCCAGGATTTATGTAATACAGTTACATAAATCTCTTAATTGAGGACTCATACTCATTTTGTAGAAATTCACCAATAGTGTATCAACTCAAAGAGCAATCAAGTGTCTGACAGCCTCACAGAGACTTTCTTAGATGTTCTTTTAGCTGCAAAGCCATGCCATCTTTTTTACAAAATATACCCATAAATACCCTTTCCACCTGTAATTGAGCCTGCTCAGTTGTGCTCAATTGTGCTCAGGAGAGAACAATCACCTGGCAGGTCCTCACTGCAGACAAAAATAAGACAAATGGTCAGTCTCATGACTTGTCTAGACTGAGCAAAATTACATGGAACAAAAAACAGCAATAAATGTCAAGGTTATCAAATCTCTTTTCATGCCCTGTTGCTTAATCCCACTGTGCACACACACTCACAAACGAAATTGTGCTCATCTCAGCAGCCTGACTTACTCTTCAGTGTGGCTAAACAGTAATACATAAATAGACTCAACAAGATAAAAATAGAGAAAAAACATAACTCCCATGCCAACCAAAGCAACCCCTGTTTTATGACTTAGAGCACTTGCTGACACAAACCTAGGTCTTTCAGAGGAGGTGATAGGTTCATCATGGTTAAAGCCAGGCTGCACTCTGAGCACATGGCAGAGAGAAATGGATTTTTATGAGCTACTAGTCCTTCTGCAATTCTTAAAGACTGTCTTTGCCCTAAGTGACTTATCTCTCACTATTTTTTTTTCTCAAATTTGAAAAAATATCAATTGACCAAACAGTCTTTCACAGCACACTCCTTCCTGTGACACACAATTTGAGTTCATCTCTGCAGTTGTGCTGTTTTTCCTATAATCTGACTTTGAAGCTTTATTCTCCGGCACATGACATCCAAAATCTCCTGAACTGGTTGCATTATGCTGCTCGTTCCTAACTCCTATGTGGGAGCAGGAACTCCCAAACAGCCAGGAAAGATGAGGTGGAGAGGAAGCAGCATCACCTGTGCTGTCAGCAGAGGTGTTACCACTTCCATAGTCTCTGGCTGGTGACTGGACAAAGGTTGAGGGAGCAGCTACAAGAAAAACCATTTCCCCTCTATGTGCACTGACTCCCCAGACCCTGAAGTGGATTTGCAGAGTACTTGGCTTTGAAGGGCTTTAAAATGCTTCTGGAAATGGAAACAACTTTTTTCTTTTTTATACCTCCTTTTTTTTTTTTTTTTTTCCAACCAGAAAACAAAATTTTTT
>VZRH01000371.1:12535-37616 GCA_013397555.1 Urocynchramus pylzowi | reverse complement strand
TTTAATCCCAACCTTAGCAAAAAGGAAGCAAAGATTCAGCATCCGTGGGCACGGATATTCATGCATGGATAGACAGCTGTGAAGAGGAACCCAAACCAGCACATTTTGGATGGTATCAGGCACTCCCAGCGCCTCCAATGACTCTGGATGTCCTTGAATAAAGTCTTTTTAAGCCTCTCTTGCAAGACTGGCACTGAAAAGATTTCACAGCCCTGCCAAGGCTGTTAAGCTGGGTAGTTTTAGGTAAGCTCTATGTGGGCAGACCTGCTCTGGAATTCTTCTTGTCACTCAGGTCAGCCATGCTGGAGGACCTGCTTCTAATTCATGCAGCTTCCTCTCATCCAGTGCTCCCAAATCCACAGGAAAAGATCTCTTTTGCTATGGGACATTGCAAACTCTGGGAGAACCTTGCTGAGCTATCCTTCACCTCCCCTTCCTTAGCTGCAGCTGTGGAAAGCAAAAATTAAATGGATGAGGGATTCCAATGCCAAACCAGCCCTTTGCCACCAGCAGAGGGTGGGAGGTAAGGAGAGCATTGGCCTTCCCAACCAATCCCTGCAACAAAATGGTGACTCCATGACTTTTTGGAACACAGGACATGTTCAAAATCACCACCACTGCCTGGAGTGTCTCCTAGGGTGAATCTCTGGATGATCCCATGCTGGTTTTACAAGGGGACTTTGTTTAGGTTGTTGGTTAAGTGTAGAGCTCCAGTTGATAAAGCTAAGGAAGCCAGGGTCATTCCCTCAGCTGGGAAATGTGATGTCCAGAGGAGCTGGACAGTAAATATTAGCCCCATCAGCAATCACACATGGTGCTGCTGATGTCCCCAGGCTGGAAACATTGCTCTCACCAGCTTTTCTCCTTCAATTCTGTCCTGTCATGGGTCTGGCTCCTTCTGTGACCTTGGCCAAGCCCCTTTGCCTTGGGCTGTTCTGTTTTGCTGCTCAGGAAGGTTTATTTATTTTATTATCAGGAATGGTGTGGCAGCAGAGCAGGGAGGTCACTGTGCCCTGCTCTGGCACTGCTGAGGGCACACCCCGAGTGCTGTGCCCAGCTCTGTGCCTCGCTTTGGGAGGGACATTGAGGGGCTGGAGCACATCCAGAGGGGCAGCCAGGCTGGAGAGGGGCTGGGAACACAAACCCTGTGAGGAGCCCCTGAGGGAGCTGGGGGTGCTCAGCCTGGAGAAAAGGAGACTCAGGGGTGCCCTCATGGCTCTGCACAGCTCCTGAAAGGTGCCTGTGCTCAGCTGGGGCTGGGCTCTGTCTCCAGGCAGCACTGACACAACCAGAGCACACAGCCTCAGCCTGCACCAAGGGAAATACAGGTTGGATATCAGGAAAAAGTTTTTCACAGAAAGAGTGATAAAGTTCTGGAATGTTCTGCCCGGGGAGGTGGTGGAGTCACCATCCCTGGGTGTGTTTGACACAGCCTGGATGTGGCACTGGGGGCCAGGGTTTGGTTGAGGTGCTGGGGCTGGGCTGGACTCGATGGTCTGGAAGGTCTCTTCCAACCTGGTCATTCTGGGAATTCTGTGAATTCTGTGAATTTGAGTCCCAAAGGTCATTGACATTTGACAATGTCAAATTTACTCTGATAAATGTCCATGTGTACAATGCTCACCACATTCAGCCACTCTGTCACTTTGGCTACACCAAGGGTTGGACTCGCTGATCCTCCTGGTCCCTTCAAATCCAGGATATTCCATGATTCTAAGAGCACAAACCAAGCCCAGCTGCTTGATTTCACTCTGAAAACCAAGCCCACATGGAGACAAAGACCTTGGGAATGGTCCAACCCTCTTAACTTTGAACATCCAGAGAAGGTGGCAGCTTCTCTTGCATCTCTTCAGGCTGAACCTTTCCTCAAAGCCTTCTGTTTGTTTTTATGGGCAGCAAAGGGCAGGTGGCCATCCCAGACTGCCAAACCTGCCCTGTGGCCATCTGAAGGCAGGTGAGGTGAGCACCACCCCTGCTGAACCTGCTGCACCTCAGTCCAAGCCAAGGGGCTGAGATTTCCCTGAGTTGGTGCCACAGGTGGCTCCAGGTGTCCCAAAATCCTGGGTGCCATTTAGCAGGGGAATGACCACAGAAGAGTTGGGACAGCAGAAAATCAGGGGCCAGGGTTTAAATCTGAAAAACCCCAGATGTCAGGCATCATCTGAGGACTTGGGGAAGTCTAAGAAACAGAAAACTCAGACCTCAAAGTAAGAGTCCATCTCTGAGGATGCAGCTTCATCTGGGGTTAACTGGAGCAGCATTTGGGAAGAAGGAACCCAGAGTTGGGGTTGGAGCACTCCCCTAAACCAGAGTTTGAGGTCTGGTAGCCTACAGACACAGGCTAGCTCAGATTAAAGCTATATGGGAAGCTCAGACAGAATTGGGGGTTCCAGAACTTAATCATATCAGCAATCCCAGGGGTTTTTTAAAAATTTCTTCCAAAAGTAAAGAATAATCAAAGAAGAAAGCCAAGGCATAGCTCAGCACTGTGTCTTGCTCAGAGGAACACGAATTTCACACAGCAGACAGAGGAATGACAAACCATAATTAACATCTGGGAGCAAACAGTGAGGACCTGGAGAGGCAACGACTCCTGTTGTAAATTAAATATCAGTTTGGTCAGAGGGTCAATAAAAATAGGCTTTCACCTGCTCCTAATTATTCCCCCCACTACAATAGCTGTTTGTTCCCACTCAGGGGAGGACAGGGCTGTGAGACAGAGTGTGCAGAGGGTGGAATTCACCTCTCTGAGGCAGCTCTGACCTGCTCACACTCAGGGCTGCACGAGGGCAGAAGTCCTTTGCATAAAGGTGCTTTTTACCCCCGTGTGAAGCTCAGAGCACCTGAAAAATTGCATATTTTAATCTGCTGAGCCCGTGGCTGCTGCAGGCTGGGCTCTGGCAGCAATGGAAGTGGCTGCAATCCAGCTGCAGAACCAGCCCTGCCCGTGTGTTGGTGTGCAGGCAGTGTGTGTTCATGCAGCTATGCAAATGCACCAGCAGCGTGTTTTTAATGCATTCAAATTTCATCACAACTTGACTTTTAAAACAAAAAACAAAAAAAAAAAAAAACAAAAAAACAAACAAAAAACAAAGGAAAAGAAAAAAAGGGAAAAAAAAAGGAAAATTAAAAAAAAAAGGAAAAAAGAAAGATTAAAAAAAAAGAAACAAAATAAAGAAAGGAAAAAAGAAAGGAAAAAAGCCCCACATTTTTTTAGCCTTCAAAACAAACGCCCTTTTCAACCCACTGGCAATTATGGAGAGGTCCTGATCCTTTCTGCATGTTACTGTCAAACAAGTTTTCAGTAGGATTCAATAAAGTGATCTGACATTTCTTTGGAGATCTTTACACACAGTAGCTCAAGCCACGAAAGAACTTTACTTCTGGCAGCTATGTGAATATTTTATTTTGCCCAAAGCTAGACAGGTGTGATCAAGAAGAACAGGGGGGAAAAATATATTAGCAAAAGGCCTTTCAGTGGCAATACAGGTGTTTGCTGGAGTGCAGTCAGTTTGGGTTGTGTGTGTTTTTTTAAAGAAGAAAATCTTGGTAGGGTTAAGATTAAAGGCACAGCACATTTATTTCTCATAGACTGAAAGTCAGGGAAGCATTTTCTAAAAGAGAGGGTAGGGTTTGCTCCTGGAAAGGGCATTTTGAACCAGATCTGAAATAAGGATTAAGCTCCTCATTCCCATAAGCTCAAAGAGATTTTGGCACATTAGATATTCCCTGGATCCAAGCCCTTCTCACCAAGCACTGGGGAGTCACTAAAGAGTTAAATGAGTTTATAATTCACAGAACAAGTCAATACATTCATTCAAACAGTTACAGAAAGGTCACAGGCTGGGATGCCTGAAACCTGCTTAAGCAACAATTTTTTGCTCCTAAGGTAAGGGGAAAGGCAGGGCACATTTCCTGGAGATCCTGCTAAAGCACCAGGACGGGGGGAAGAAGCTGCACTGGGGTTTTTTGGGATCTGGGAAGCCTCCTCCCAAGTCAGAGGCTCGGGAGGTTTGTTGGAAATGAGAGGTGGGTTGAGAAAAATGGAGTGTGAGTAGAAGAGTCTTAAATTCCATGTCGAGGACAAAGCGTGAGGGAGGAGCTGGGGCCAGCCTGGATGAGGGCCAGCAGGAGGGACACCCCAAATCCCACTGCAGGCCCTGTCCCTGGGGTGTTGGACATTCTGGGACCGTGCCTGGAGCTGGGATCCAGGCCAGGGAGAAAGGAGAGGGACAGGGGGCCTGGAGCAGCTGGGCACTGGCTCAGGGTCATCCATGGAGGAGGCAAAACTGATTGTCTGAGCATCTCCAGCTGGGATGGTCTTCAGAGATCCTACAAGGTGTCAGCACGACCCTAAACATTACAGAACAAGGCCCTCAGTGCCTGAGCTCCCAGCATTTCGTGTGAAAATCCCTCTTTCTGGTTCATAACCTCCATGGGCTGTTTTATCTTGAAAAAAGATACTTGTACACGGCTTTTCTTTCACTCTGCCAGAGGGATGGACAAGAAATCAACCTGCAGGGGTTTCCAAACCATGAAGGAGAGCAGCCCTGGGGAGGAAAAAGAAGGAAGAAAAATGATGGTGATAAAATAATAAAAAAAAGTAAAACAGAGAAAAAGAAAAAAGAAAAAAGAAAAAGAAAAAGAAAAAGAAAAAGAAAAAGAAAAAGAAAAAGAAAAAGAAAAAGAAAAAGAAAAAGAAAAAAGGGTAACAGGATGGAAGTGGTGCATTTTTCTCTAGGCTAAGTCTCACTTTGCATTGATCACAGGCACAGTGAGGCATGAAGGATCCCAGATGCCATAACCAGTGAAGAAATATATTTAAGAGCCCTCAGAAGAATTGAAAAATGATCAGGAAAAATGATCAGGTGCCTCTGGGAGCCGAGTAAGAGCAAAACTCCATCTAAGGAGCTCCAAACATCCTTCTGGAGGGAGTTCTTCCCTGAACCCAGAGGCAGATGAGCTGCACCAAGGGAAATATAGGCTGGATGTCAGGAAAAAGTTTATTATGGAAAGGGTGATAAAGTTCTGGAATGTTCTGCCCAGGGAGGTGGTGGAGTCACCATCCCTGGGTGTGTTTGGCACAGCCTGGATGTGGCACTGGGGGCCAGGGTTTGGGTGAGGTGCTGGGGCTGGGCTGGACTCGATGGTCTTGAAGGTCTCTTCCAACCTGGTCATTCTGGGAATTCTGTGAATTCTGTCAATTCTGTCAATTCTGTGAGTTCAATCACCTCACTGAGATTCCTTCATCTGACCACTGTTTACTCTGTGACACCTTTAGGGGGCTGGCCCATGACACATCCTCACTTTTTCAGCAGGAAATGGAAGATTTGGAGCTGATGAGCACAGATGGGACAGCAGAGGAGAAAGAGAAAGAGAGACAAGGCTGTTATTCAAACACAGCGAGCTCTGGAGGTATCTGGCTGGACTCTGTCATCTTTTGGGGCTATAAAGGGTGTCAGGGACCAGCAGCCCTGTTGTGACTTGCCATCAGAGGCTGCAAATATTGCCTGGACTGTGCTCCCAGACAGCCCTGCTTTCCTGCAAGGTGAATTTCGGACTGACCACAGCCACGTCCTCCCTCAGCCACGGGCAGAGCGAGACCCACGAGGGCATAAATCACATTTGGAGGTCAGCCCGAGGTGAGCTGCAGCCAAAGGGGAAGAGAAGGTGAATCATGGCAGCAGGGCAGCAGCAAACACCACCCGCTCTGGGGAGTGGCAGCAAAACGCCAGGAGGAGCCACAGGGCTCTGGGAGCACCAGGCCACTGCTGGGGCACTCAGCACAGGTCACTTCTCTGGGTGGCACCAGAGCAGATGGGCACCAGATTGAGGTGTGGTACCCCAGATAAATGTCACCCATGTGCCAGGAGGAGTGGCAACAGCACACACGGCAGGTTTTCCATTTGAGAAAGGGAGGAAGGAGGCTTTGGCAGCGCTGCCAGCCAAGGAGAAAAGAAAAGGAAGAAAAAGAAAAAGAAAAAGAAAAAGAAAAAGAAAAAGAAAAAGAAAAAGAAAAAGAAAAAGAAAAAGAAAAAGAGAAAGTCACTGGAGGGAAGTGGTGCATTTTTCCTGCGGCTAAGTCTCACTTTGCATTGATCACAGGCACAGTGAGGCACGAAGGGTCCCAGCTGCCATAAGCAGAGAAGGAATGTGTGACTGAGACACCTCCAGCCTCCCAGCAGGCCCAGGCCCTGCAAACCTGCCCTCCACATCTCCACAGAGGATTTATGATCCTAAATTTTTGATCCTATGATTTTTTTTTTTTTTTTGCATTGGTGCTGTCTAATGCTCGTGGTTGGGAAGTTGCCCAGTGCTTCCCTGAATTACTGAAAACATCTGGTTCTGTTTTGGGGAGGAAAAGCCACTTTTCTTGCTGTTTATGCAGCACAGCCCCACACGAAAGGAGGGCTCGGGGCTCGGGAAGCTTCAGGATCTTCGGAGCCTCTGAAAAGCCTTTTAATTACCTTTGAAATAGGACAGGTCTCGCTCTTTGGGGAGCATCACGAGACCTGAGAGCAGAAAAAAGCTGAGAGAGCTGGTCCCACCGACTCCCAGCTCCAAGCCAAACAGGTTTGGCCAGCCCTAATTAAGGTAATTAATATCCCCAAGCCTGTTATTAAGCAAGGAGCAGTAAAAGGGAGTCTCCCCTTTACCTCGGGGTCCTGCTGAGCACCTCAGCCCAACAAGCAGCCCATTGTCAGCCCCAGGGCTGGATCCTGCTGCTCAGGGGACCTCAGGAAGTCACCAGATGAGCCCCCATCCCCTTCTCTGCACGATTTCAGTTCCAGCAGGTGCTTTGGACACAGCAGTGCCTGGTGGGGTGTTTGGGCAGTGGCAGGTGGGGGGAGAGGTGTTGGAAAGGTGGCCCAGGTTATTCCCAGCTCCCCATGAAGCAGGGTGGGTGAGATGGGACCGTCCCTAGGGCAGGGTCAGGTCTGCATGTCACCCCCTGAGAGCTGGAGTCTGAATTTGGACCTGGATTTGGGCCTTCATGGGCATGAAGCAGCACTGGAAAGGCAGCTCATTTCAAAGACCCTGGTGAGCCTTCAAAATAAAATAATTAATATAAATTGAGAGAGATAATTAAGAAATCCCATTTAAATGTAAGAAGCAGCTTTTTCACTGCGAGGGTGGTCAACCAGGGTTGCCCAGAGAGGCTGTGGAGCCTCCATTCTTGGAGAAAGGCAAAATCCAATGGGAAATGGTCCTGGACAACCTGTTCCAGGCTGCCCTGCTTGAGCAGAGTGATCTCCAGAGATCCCTGCCAGCCTCAATTCTCCCATGATTCTATGAAATTAAATATACATTAAATAATGACATGCAGCAAATTCATAGGGTCACATAATCCCAGAATGGGTTGGGTTGGAAGGGACATCAAAACTCATCCAGTTCCACCTCCTGCCACGGGCAGGGACACCTTCCACTGTCCCAGGCTGCTCCAGCCTGGCCTTGGACACTGCCAGGGATCCAGGGGCAGCCACAGATTCTCTGGGAATTCCATCCCAGCCCCTCCCCACCCTCCCAGCCAGGAATTCCCAATTCCCAATCTCCCATCCATGCCTGCCCTCTGGCAGTGGGAGCCATTCCCTGTGTCCTGTCCCTCCAGGCCTTGTCCCCAGTCCCTCTCCAGCTCTCCTGGAGCCCCTTCAGGCCCTGCCAGGGGCTCTGAGCTCTCCCTGGAGCCTTCTCCTCTCCAGGGGAACATTCCCAGCTTTTCCTCATAGGAGAGATACTCCATCCACAGGAGCACCTTCATGGCCCTGAATATACATAAATATACAATAAAAACGAGTATCTGGATGTGTAATGTGCACCATGGTGGAACACAATGTGTTCCAGGCCTTTCTTTCCTGATGGGACTCATCCCTCCAGCTCACCAGGAAAACACCACAAGGCATCCAAGGAAACAACCCCTGGTGCACAGCAGATGCAGGAGAGATGCTCTGCCACCAACCTCCCCTTTTGCTTGTGCAATAAAAAAGGATCTGACCATTTTTTTTTACCTCATACCTGTCTGTTCAAGTCCTTTTCCCCCCCTCAGCGCCCCCAGGTAGGAAAATTCCTCCCAGAGGAAAGCACTGTTGCAATCTATTTTGTTTCTCAGTCAAGTATAAGAGTTTGGTATTTTTCCACTGGAAATTCTTCTCTGATGCTTTCTTTCAAACATGCCTAGAAGGAAAATTTGCTTTTCCACTGCTGGCCTGTGAGAGCCCAAGGTGTCAGGCTGCCCTGCAGGAATGTGGGGTTGGATACCGTGGGCCAGGGAGCTCGAAGGAGATGAGCAGCCCCTGGAGCAGCACACCCAGGGGATGGCTGCTACATCCCAGCCAGCCTCAAAGAGGGAAGGAAAGAGCATGAGGGCTCAGAGAAGCAGCAGCAGTGTGGTCCTGGATGGTTTTCCACAGGGGGATGGAATATCCCAGTGTGTGCTGGGATACCTGCAGACAAGCAGCTGGGTCTGTTCAGCCAAAAAAACCACTTTCAGTCCTAAACCAGCACAACTGAAGGACATTTTCTACAGCAGCTGATATTCTGAGCTTGAGAAATCCCATCCCCATCATTCCACTCCCCTGGAAGTGTCCAAGGCCAGGCTGGATGGAGCTTGGAGCACCCTGGTCTAGAAGATGGTGTCCCTGCCCATGGCAGGGTTGGAATGAGAGGGTCTTTAAGGTCTCTTCCAACCACAACTGTTCTGTGATTCTGTGACAATCTTCAGGGTCTGGGCTCCATTTTCATGAAGATTTATATCTCCATGGGGTTTGCCAAGCCTTGCTAACCTCAGGGGCTCCCTCGAGCCACGGATGGCAGGCACTGAAATGGAAAGTGACTGAAATGGAGAGCTTCAGCCTCTGACCAGCACCATCCCAGCACCAGCACTGGCTCTGTGCTCGGAGGGTTATCCATGAGGATGGGATGTGGCAGGATGTGGCCTTTGTACCTTTAACTAGTTTCTCCTGGTCATGTGTAAACAGGAGTTTTCCTCCCTGGAGGAGGACAAAATCCTCATTAAGCTCCACTGCAAGCTGGGGTAGGAGATCTTAGCCAGAAATGTGCGAGTTCACCCCGCCAAAGCCAGCAGCTGCTGCTGAGAGGACCAAACCACTGAGGTCTCTGCTCTCAGCAGCAGCAAACAGGCAGATGTGGGCCTGGAAAGTTTCATCCCAAATACTGAAAGCAAAGTTCGAAGACCAGCTTCTAGTGGGAAGTGTCAGAGCAAATTCCATCAGAGCTGGACAGAGCCCAGGAGGCAGGACAAGCTGCAGCCCTCTGCTCTCAACCACCCTCTGTGCCAGGGCATCCCTCATCCTGGCCAGGCACCAGCCTTCACTGCACCAGATTCATGCCCTACAGAGCTGGAGAAGAACTTTAATTTCTTCAAACAAAACCTTCCAAAGCTTTATAGGAGCAGGCAAAACACCTATGGACCTGTGGAAAAGATAATGAAGGAATATTTTTTTGTTTTAAATCAGGCTTTTCTGAGGTGTGTGATTGCCCTGGGGAGAAGAGAACAAGATTCCAGCAGGTTTCAGAAGCAAACTGAACATTGATGCAGATGGAGATTCAGAAGGGTGACCCCTCTGGTGCCCAGCAGGGAGAGGATCTCCAATGCCTGGCATTTCAGGGGGGGGATTTTGGAGACAAGTTCTTTCTTCATTTGGAGATATCTGCTATATATTGTTTTGCTGCTCAGGTTTGTGGGCTCAGAGCCTGACCCAGTGAGCAATAACTCTGCACTGACTTCAGGAAGCTTTGGATCAGGCACAGAATGAACTCAAAACCAATATCTTCAAGCTTCCTAAAGAGAAATCCCCTCTCTTCACATTTCTGAGGCCAAGCAAACACTTTAGCACAGTGGTTGCTTTCAGGGCTGGGCTGAGGTACACGGCCTCAAGTACATTTGCCACAGCCAAGGAGGAAGCTCTCCACATGAGTGGGGGCTTTTCTGGTTGGTGGAGGAGAAATCTCTTCAACAGAAAGTGTCTGACTGGACAAACATCCTTCCTCAACATCGTCCAGCCCTGATAAGGTCCCAGCACTAGACAGGGCAGAATCTCTGCAGAAAGGTTCTCTAATAATTCTTTCCCCTCTTGGGCGGGTGCCAGTTGCTCAGCCTGGGTAATAATTTGCTTTGTGAGTAAGAACACCCAGATCCCTCGTGCTTGACCTGTGTCCTGCTTGGAAAATTCAGAAGAGTGACCCAGGACCCACGCTGGTGTCGCTGCTGAGACGGTTGTGACAAACAGAGGAAAATTCACCCTGTGTTTGAGAAGGCTTCTCTCTCTTATTTTAGCAGCTGCTGCCTTTTATGCCTTCTCACAAGGTTTGTGCTCCACCTGTTCATTGGCTGCCCCACATCAGCACAATGTTCACTGTGCAGGTGCTCTCAGCTCTGCTTCCCACCACAGCCCAACTGCAGCCCCTTGCTTGTCTCTTCTCCTCCTCCATTTCCACACCCACAGCCTTGGTGGAACTCCCTTCAGGGCCAAAGCTGACTCTTCCCAGCTTCTCCTCTTCAGCTGACCCTTCCTGGCTCACAGAGAGCCCCTTCCTGGCTGTTGGACAGAGCCCTGCTCCCACGGGAATGTCCACGGTGGCTCGTCCATCCTCTCCTGGCGGGCTGGGATGGGTGGAGGCTTCCAGCACACCCAGGATGCTGATACACAACTGGTGTGCAAAGCCAGGAAATTGGTGCTGTCCCCATGGGAACAACACTGGGAAAAGCTGGATTATATCATAAATTCCTGGCGGGGGGAGAACGGGAGGCAGCAGTGCCAGCAGCCGGAGCTCCCGATCCCGCCGGAGCGCGGAGCCAACAATCTGTCCAGGGAGACGGAGGGGAAATGTACCAGCACCAGATCTAGATTTCTTAAAGGGATTAATTAAACCAAACCAATTCACATCGCTTCACACAGTCAGCAGCTCGTCAGGAAGCAAAACAAAGGGAGGGAGGGAGGGAAAGGAGGAAAATGAGACAGGCCAGCTCCGCTCCCTCCGACTGAGCCGCAGCAAATTGTGCAGGAGGCTGCCAGCCTCCCCTCCGTGCCCTCCCGAGGGATGCACGGCTCTGGGGAAGCTCATCCAGATGCCTGCAGGGAGAGACAAGTGGCTAATTAGAGTCCTGACCATGAAGGGCACTCAGCAGCTCTCTGAGGGCCTCTCCCCGAGCCCCAAGACCAGCTGCCAAAGGGAAAACACGCCAGCCACAAGCTGGCAGCTTCAAGTCACACCGGGGTTTTTTCCCTATTTTTTTCCTCTTCCTGGTGGTGTGATAATTTTTTACAAATTATCAGCTTGTTTTACTCTAAGCATCTCAGCAGCATGGGGCTGGAAACTCAAATATCCATCAGCTGTCGAGCAGTGGAGCTCCAAGAGGGATGAGAAGGTTGGGGTCAGTGAGGATTCCAAACAATGTGTAATCATTTTAGCCACCTAGACTTTGGGCACAGCCCCTTTTCTTTCTGAATTCTGAATCTGTGACTTTTCCAAGATGGGTTGTGTTTCTCCATGAGCTAAAAGCTGTTGGTTTCTCAAGAGGAAAGTCATGACTTCTCTAAAATTTCAGGAGCCCAGAAGTTGGAACAGCAGAAGGAGAAACATCAGGGACCCCAAGAATCACACAGGTTGGTAATGCTGAAACCATATTTCCAAGGGAAAAAAAAAAAAATCTGGAAAAACACTGAAAATAATTAGTAGGGAGAAAACCCTACTGAGGTTTTCTCTAAACCAGTGGTATTTGTTTTGCAGCTCAGAATAGCTGAGGAGCTTTGAAACTGCTCCTGGCATTTTTAGTGAGCGGGAAACTGGGGCTCAGAATGATCAAATCATGTTTCTCAGCACAGCCATGGATGTTTTTCCTCACTCTTTTCTCCCTCTGGCTGCTCTCATTTGGACTTGCCTTGGGAGAGGTCACCAAATTCAGCTTTGGTGATGCACCAAAAGCAGCATCTTTTTTTCAACTGCAGAATTGAATTCAAATGAAGTAATTTACCAGCAATGATTAGAAAAACCTGAATTTCTCACCCTTGGCTTGACCATGTATCAGAGAGGGCAACCAAATTTTCCACCGCTGATACTTCACTCGTTCTCCTCTCACATTTTAAAATTTCTTTGGAGGAAGTTCCTATCCCCATTTTACTTTTTGTCCTCAGTTGTCCCGCTGAAGTCTCCAGCAGAGGTCACAAATGAATCATTTCTGCCATGGGCTAAACCAAACCTTTACTTGCAGAAATCCGGAAATAAAAAAGGTTTTTTCAATATTTTTGTGCTGTTTTGCTACTTTGTTCCACTTGGATAAAATTATCACCCAATTATTTACCAGGATAAAATTATCACCCAACTTAGACCACCAAAAATGCTATTCAGACCAGTTGAGTGTGAGTTGGTCAATTTTTGGAGCATTTTTTATTTCATAAATTAATTAAACTGTCTTAGGCACATCCCATTTCCCACCAACCTTGCCAGGAAACATTATTTTTGCCCTAGAATTTCTGATTAAAAGCAAAGGAGAAATATTGCAAGAGCAGTTCATATCCACTCTAATAAGAAATTAAGAAATTGCACCATCCAATCACTCAGTTTCTTGAGGATTTTGTGATAAGGGCAAGGCAGAGGGAAGGAGAAGGCTGAACTTGGACCTCTGACCTTATGAAGGGCTGACCCACCAGTGATCCTCACACAGAGCTGCTCTTTGTCCTTTTCTTGGTGGCCTGCATCTCACCTTGCTGAGGAACGGGATAAATCCTATTATTACAATGATTTCTCACCCTGCTCAAGCTGGAAGGAACCTACTGGACCCCACACAACCCAGAGGGCCCTGGAATGGATGGGAATAAAAACCCATTCTCATCCTTGTGCAGGATCTTCCCAAGGCACTGGAGAAGGGGACACAGAACAGGAGCCTGGGTGGCCCTGCCAGTGTCAAAGCAGCTTCTTCAGAAGCCCTTAAATAGTACTTAGGGCTAGATCTGCTGGCACATCTTTTATTTATTTTAATGCAGAGCATTTCTTTCTTGGCACTCAAGAGGCATTGAATCCATGACTTAATCCGGCAGATCTGCACCAGAAAATCATCCAAGTGTATTGGCCAAAAGGGGTGGGGAAGCAAAATAAAAGAGGGGGAAAACATCAACAACTGGTTCAAAGTGTAAATAACTGTGTTGAGTGACAGCAGCAGGAGTGAGGTTGAAATCCTGAGTGGGAGATGAAGGGAAATAACCCCAGACCACAGAGCTGGTGTGATATTTCCTACCCCACGTGGAGCCCACGTGGCCAAGCTGGGTTTGTGTGAGAAGGAAACAAGGACAGAAGCTCTAGTGAGGAATTGGAGCGTGGTGCCACCTCTTCTAATTGCAGCTGAGGTGGGATTCATCCCACCTAATGGTGGGGATGAAAGTCAGCAGGCAAATTAAGACCCCCAAAATGGGGTGTGCATACAAAATGTCTTCTTAGGAACCTGGTGTTGGAGTTCCCAGAGGAAAGAGCGAAGATCCAGGCACTTAAACCTCAAAGAATTCAATCTGAAAGATGTTTTTCCACAGGGACCTGAGCTCCTGAGCAAAGACCTGTTGGAAACTCCACTGATACCTTGGGGTTTAGCTTTCTATTTTTTTTCTTTTTTATTTTATTTTTTCCTTTTTGATTTTGGGCTGCTTTGGTTTGTGGGTCTGGGTTTCATATTATGGGATAGTGAGCTCTCTGCACAGAGCAGGGAGACAAAACAATTCCTTCTCCAGCTGGGGACCAAGGACAAATGATCCAAATCTCAGCCCCAAGAGCACAAACAATGTGGAATGAAGAGAGAAAAACAAGAAGGATGGGACTGCATGGGCTAAAGCTGGAATGGGACAATGAACTCCAAGATGCAAATGGAGCAGAACTTATAAAAATGTGAGATCTTGTGACCAAGCCCTCTTTTGCTTCCATCTTGGAGCCATCTGGGCAGAGCCAAAGCCGTGGCTCTGCTACTGCCAGGGTGTGGCCTTTGAAGGCTCTTCAATAAATATCCTTTCATTCCCCTTAATTCTGTCTAGCCTCTGTTTAAGGCATCACCAGATGCCTTCAGATTTCCTCACCTGAGGAGGCAGCAGCCTGCAGAGAGGCAGACTGAAGCATCACCAGCGTTTGGGATTATCCATCTGCTTGGATTGGCTCCACGTGACGCGAACACAAGCGCGCTGGAAATGCCAGGAATTGCCCCATTTCGCTGCAGGGAGGGCTGTAATTGGATCAGGTCGGAGAGAAGCCACAGCAGTGCAAAGCATTAGAGGCATTTCAGAGCCAGCCTTGTCACTCAGGAGGAAAACGAGCCGGGGGAAGATGGCAGCTTGCCACAAAAACGTTCCCGATCCTCGCGGGGCGTTCGGAGCTCAGCGCCTGGGACGTGTCCCGACACAGGACTCGATGCCTGACACGCTCCACAGCACTGCTGGGGAGATGGAGAGGCCTGGAGTGGACAGGAGTCTGTTCAGACCTGGGGAATTGCAGTGGAGAGACCAAATGTTGCGTGAGGAAAGGGCCCAGCCCAGCATGGGCCAATGCCAGGTGGTGCAAGGGCTGAAGACCACATTGCAGCACTGCTGCCCAAGGTGGGAGCATCTCCAGGAGGGAATTTTGGTGGGATGGGTTGCCCTGAGAGGGTGCTCTGCTGGTCATGACAGTTGTTCAGATGGGAACATCTCAGATTTGGTGGAACAGGTTGCCTTGGGAGGGAGACAGGTGGGGATGCAAAACCAGAGGAACCCACAGGATGGTTTTTCCTCAAGGCCCAATGGATTCAAGCCTGGGAATTGCACTAAAGGAAATTTATGTTAGGATGTCACTGGCCAGGGCCATGCCAAGCACGCCCAGCACTCCCACAGGACCAAAATGAGCCCCAACCCAAGTCAAAATGAGACTCCAACATCAGCTTGCAGGAAACTTTTGGGATTTGGGCACCTGAAGAGGAACATGTCAGAATTTAACCCTTCCTCACAAAATCAGCGATATTCCCAAATAACCAGACCTCGGTGTCCTTGTGCCCAAATTTCCTCAGGAAGCCCTAAGTCATCGTTTTTCATGGGGGAAAGGTGGGGATGGTCCCCCCTGGCTTTGCAGGGGACACAAACTGTCCCATTGGCCTTGCAGCCCTGGTGACCACCACAGAAGTGCCCAGGGACTGTGCTGGGTCCATCCCAGGAGAGTCAGGACACAGAGGGACTGTGCTGCTGACAAATCCCCCCAGCACAGAGGTTTTGGAGAGGGATTTTCCAGATCTGTCGTGGTTGAGACAGAGACAACACAAAGCAGCACACTCCATTTTCAGAAGGCTGCAAACTGGTTTTATTCCAGCATGCATGCTTTTTATACATTCTTACAAAACTCCTAAGTTTTCACTTTACTCATTGGTCAGGAGAGACAAACAAAGTGTTCATTGGAACAGGCAGTTGCAGGTTTCTCTTATTTATCCTCCTTTCTTTCTTGGTTTTTGTGTCAACCACCTTGGTAGAAAATTCTTTCAGGGGTTAACATGGATCCTCTTATCAAACTTGTCTCTGGCTGACAGAAGTCACTGTAAAACCTCTTCCACACAGATCCTGTCAAAAGACCAGTCCAAGGAGTGGGAAAGGCTGGACAGTGAGGCTGATGATGCTGCAAGCAGAGTCTGGAGCCAGGAAAATCTGCAGGATCCAAAGGGAGAGGAGGAGGACGTGACCTCCCTGCTCAGCCCATGCCCAGGGGGAAGTCAGGGCTAACCTGGCCTGGAAAATACACACAGGTGGTCCACAGGCTCTGGACACAAGGGATGAGGCTTCTATTCCAAACTGCCTCATCCAAGCTGCCTCTGACACCCTCAGCTTCCCCCTCCTCGCACTGTTGGGAGCGGTTGGAGGAGTTTTTTCACATATCTGTCCTCACCTGCACAGCTCCAGCTAAATGCTGCTCGGGAGGACGTGATAAGGTGATGTCAAGGCTGCTTGCCAGCCTGCCCAGCAGCAAGAAGCTGGTTTGACAGCCAGGAATGACAGGGAAAGAGAAGAAATGTGGCTGGCTGGCTGCCGTGGGAGCAGGGAAGACACTGGGGATGTCCATGGGTTTTATCTGAAATGTCCAGTTACATATAGGAGAGGAATGAGGAGCAGGGGTGGTGCACAGATCCTTACCACGCCCAGCATCACTCTCCAAAATCCAATTCCCTGCTCCAGGGACTGTTTTAGTGGGTAAAACTCCCAAAACTTGCTTGTCCCTCCTGGTGACCAGGGTGGTGGGTGAGAGAGGGGGGGTTTGCACATCACTTGAGGGTGGCTCAGTCCCCAGGCACTTACTGGCATCTCTGGGAGAGTGGCATTTGCAGGGATGTTGTAGCTGAGCCCAGATCATCACCAACATATTTTTTTTTATTATTATTAATAATAATAATTATTATTAAAATATTGCCATCAGCAACTGCTGTAAGTTATTACTGAAGGTGGCAGTGGAAGGGGTGGAACAGGAAATTTCTCAAGACAAAACCACTGAGTCTTGTCCCCTGATCTGCCTTACAGGGACATCTCAAAGCCTTACATCAGTGGGAGAAATCAAAGATGCTCCTCCTGGGACAGCAACAAGGCCACACTGAGTGTCCTCCTGGACCTGAGCAATTCCCTCACCCACCAGGGGTGTTGCCACCCACCAGCCTTGGAGGTGAATGTTACAGTGAATTATCAATTTCTCTGTGCTCTGCTCTGCAGTTCTTGGCTGCATCTGTGACTCAGGAGCTGAGGTTGCAACCTGGATGTCAAAAAAACAGGCCAGCTGTAGGCACCTGAGCTTTTCCTGATGGAAAAGCACCTCCTGAGGAAATTCCCAGCTGGGGATGGCCAGCTGCTCTCACAGGAGACAGGTGAGAAGTGACACAGGCATGAAGGTGGTGGCTGCTGTTGGATGGAGCCCTCGTTCACCGCCCGTCCCTTTAATATTCACCCTTCACTTTATTCTTCTCAATAATTAATATTGTGAATTATTATCACCACAAGCCACCACACCTCACCCCCGTGCTGGCATCCATGTGCTCTGAAAGTAAATTTGCTTTGCAAGGAGGCTGAAAAACGTGCACTTGAAGAGGAAGGGAATAGACCCAACTCGTTTACACAAACAAGCAGGAGAACAGGCTTGTCACATTCCAGGCGTGTTTCCCCTGGCTGGCCCCCTCCTGCTCCCATGAGGGAAAATGGCTTTTTCAAAAGAAATCCAGCCTGGAAATCTCCCCATCCACAAAAATCCTGAGGGGGATCTATTTGTGAGGTGACCTGGTTATATTTGAGCTCCTAAGGTAATTTTTCTGTCCTTCCCTCGTTTTGAAACTTGAAGGGAAGGGTTGAATTTTCCCCTTGGGAGGGCTGTCATCATCTCAGCCCCTCCCCTGAACGACATGGGATGGCCCCTGCCCAGGCTGGGGAACTTTTTAGTGTCCAAAAGACAGAGGAAGTTCCCTCTTTTGGGGCACGTTCCTGGATCCACCCCCTCTGGGAAGATTCCAGTGATTCCCACCAGCACCTTACTGATGCTCCCTTGGGATGTCTGGGTCTGGGAGCCCGGAGGGGAGGCTGAACCTCGGTTTGCAGGGCTGGGGAAGAGAAAATCCAGGAGGGGAATCAGATAAAGCACATTCCTGGGCACACATTGCTGGAATGACTCCGCGTCGCAGCAGCGCTAATGCCCATACTTGACCGAGGAGCTGCACAAATCCACTTGATTTATGGAGCAGAGGCACAGGCAGAGCCAGCCCGGGGAGGGAGGGTGTTTTCCCACCCCCCGTGGAACAGGGACAATGTCTCTGCTGTGTGTGAAGTGCTCTGCCAGAGAAAATGGGAAATGCCAGCAGAGAGATAAGGGCTGCTCCAAACTCGGTGCGTGTCCATCACTCCTCGGCTCTTTATCAGCCACCTGGGCACCTGGATGAAGGGATCCTGCTGGCTCAGGGCTTGCAGGGATGGAAAGAACTCAGGATTAATGAGGGGCAAACAGCTCAGCCTCAGCCCACAGCACGGGGTTGTCCCTGCTCACTCCACAGCCAGCGGGCACCAGGAGTGATCACGGCTCTCCATCATCCCCAGGTCTCCTCCACCCACCTCCCAACAGCAAACTGGCTTTTCCCTCCTTTTGCTGGATACTTGGCAGAGAAAATTTCAGAATGTTTAATTATGTTCAGCACATATCTCAGAATGGCTTGGCTTGGGTTGGAAGGAACTTTAAAGACCATTAATTCCAACCCCTCAACTTCCATTATCCCAGGTTTCTCCAAGCCATGTTCAACCTGGCCTTGGATACATCCAGGAATCCTGAGGCAGCCACAGCTTCTCTGGGCAACCTGTGCCAATCCTTCATCACCCTCATATTCAGGAATTTCTTCCTAATAACTAATTAAAAAGCTCCTTTGTCAGTTTAACCATCATCCCTGTGGATTGGTTTGATTGGTCTCATTCTGCAGAGGAAACTGAGGCACGACAGAGAGAGGGTGCCATCCATTCTCTGGGCGAGTGACCAGGCCTGAAAATGGGCTGGAATTGCCTGTGGTGATTCTTCAGCTTCCCTGGGAGAAATTTCTTTGCTTTCACACCTCAAGCTGGAGGGGGAATTCAGAAGGGTCTGATGGGAAAAGCCCCATTGGGGTCCAGCCCTGATAGCTGAGATTTGGGGCTGTTTATTTTCTGAGATTTGGGGCTCTTCATTTTCTGAGATTTGGGGCTCTTCATTTTCTGAGATTTGGGGCTCTTTATTTTCTGATCCCAAGAGAAATCAAGGTAACACAAGGACTTAGAAACATCAGAAACACATGCTGCCAACTCCTGTATGCTCTCTGCCTCAGTTTCTCCACCTCCCATGGGATGAACTCAGCTTTGATCCCCCCATCCCAGCAGAAATCCAAGGGCAGCACTGTGATTTCACCCAAAAATGAGAGCTGGGGCATGGCTCCAGCAGCCTGGGTGTTCCTCAGCAGTTCAGCCTAAATCTGCACTCAGCTCTCAGCCGAGCCCAGGGTGCTGAGATTGTCACCCCAAACCCCATGCTTTGGGTTGTGCTGCTATGGCCTGAAATTCCAACCCCCTGACCACCACCTCGTGGAGTTTCCGGCCTTGCAGCTTGTTTGCACACATTTCCCAGCTGAGCCCTGCCTCAGGCCTCAGGTGTTTGAGAATTTGGTCATTCCTGAGCTCAGTCACCTTCCCAGCACTGGGAGGGACTTTGGAAATCCTCAGTGGAGCACCCAAGTTCCCACCACCCCTGGCTATGGCGTGGTTTCCCCCGTCCCAGGCATCCTGCAAGGGATGACCCCAATATGTGCCTTGACACCAGAGGGAGTTTTTTGGTGCTGGGGTCAGGACAGAGAAAGCAGACCCCCATCTTTCAGGTCCAGCCTGAAAAAGCAGCAGTGACAGCATCTCCTTTAGGGCCTTTGATGCCTCTTGGCTGGGGGTGGAAGGCATGAGGTCTTGGGGCTCAGTGTGGGTTTGTGCTGACATGGGGACGGTGTGGGACAGGGACACAAGGCCCTGCCCTGAACCCACTGCTCCCACAGTTAGCCCTGTGAAGATAATTCAAAGCTGCATCAATGCCCAGATGCACCCAGCCAAGAGCAGGAGTTTGGCTGAGCTGCCTCAGGTGGGAATTGGACATTTCCTGGAGCCCAGGCACCTCTAGACTCCAAACAGTCCCTGTGAGCTGCAGGATTCCATGGAATGGCACAAACAGGAGCTGGATACAGGCACAGCTGCCAAGGGCCTGAAATCCAAAACTGAGCCTGATGGGAAGGCTCTGCTCTAATTCACAGCAGCACGTGGTGTCACAGAGGTGCCACCCAGGTGAGGGACAGCCCACCTGGGCACAGCTGGCACAGGGTGCCCAGAGCAGCTGTGGCTGCCCCTGGATCCCTGGAAGTGCCCAAGGCCAGGCTGGACAGGGCTTGGAGCCCCCTGGGATAGTGGGAGGTGTCCCTGCCCATGGCAGGGGTGGAACAAGAGGAGCCTTAAGGTCCCTTCCAACCCAAACCATTCTGTTATGAGGTAAACTGAGGCGCCAGCTTGTGGGGAGCTCCATCCTGGAGGCTGCTGCTCATCTGCCACAGGAGGTGTTTCCTACAGACACAGCTGAGGGACCACAGCATGAGCATCCCCTTGAATCCCTGGCAAAAAGCACTTTGGTGCCTGAATGGACCCCTTTGCCTCCAAACACAGATATCCCACGTGGATGATGGATGGGGAATCTGCCAGGGAAGGAGGAACGTGCAAACAAGGGGCAACCTCCATTATCCCAGGCTTCTCCAGGCCCTGCTCAGCCTGGCCTTGGACACTCCCAGGGATCCTGGTGTTTTCTGCTTTGCTCTGAGCCTTCAGAGCACCTACAGCAGGTGGGGACAAGCCAGCAGAGCCCTGTGCCACCACAGTGGGCCCGGATGAGAGATCCAAGGATCACCCCTGGGGAGAGCCAGCTGGCCCCAGAGCAGGAGGGCAGGCCACAGTGTCCCTCCGTCCCCTCCTAATCCCCAACCTCTGACCTGCTGCCTTTGTGTGCCCAGGGAACACGGAAATGACCCCGAGTCTGATCCCCTGAGCCCTGCTCCACCCCCTGGCACGGGCCATGTCCCCCTGGGCCAGGCCCTAATCCCCCTGGCCCGGCAGGGTTGCGGTAAGGTGGAAAAATCATGAAGAAAAGCTTCATAAAATCAAGGCTGCTCTGTTAAAATCAGTGGCTGGCCTTGCCAAAGCTGGCATTTTGCAAGTTCCCATGTGAAAGCAATGCTGGTGTGAGTAACTGGTTAACACAACAAGCTACTCCTGGGTGAGAAAATAACTTGCACCTGGCATGAATTGGTTTTGCACTGTTAGATAGAGAAATAAAAACTCTCTCCCACAAACAACTGTCCCTGCACATACACGCTGAGGGTTTGAGTGACCAATAAATACAGAATAACAACTTGCTACTAACCAATACAGGTAATTGGGAAGAAAATATTGACCAATTGGAGTCCCACACGAGGTCTGAAAACTGAATAAAAAGGAGTTATGTGAATAAAGAAGGGGCTTTTTGCCACCATGTGATTTATTCCCATGGGGCAGGTCATGGAGGGATGGTCCCCAAAGCAGGACACTGAGCATCCAGGGAGTGGTGGCCTGTCTGAGTGCTGGAAAAGAGCTGTTCTGCCCCAAATCCTTCCCAATCTGCCCCAAATCTTTCGGGGGCTGAGGTGGAAGGCGAGGATGGAGCGGATGAAGAAGGAACAGGGTGTTTTTATTCCTTCATGTCTAGGGTCACTGCTCCATCTAGTGTTGGAAATGTCCCTCCAGCAGCCGAGAAGGGACAGATCGGCAGCCTGGAAAAGAAAAAAAAAAAATTTGAAAGAGCACAAAGTCCTGGTGACTTTATTCTGTTTGGTTTCCTGGGGGTTTTGTTGGTTTCTTTTTTGGTTTGGGTTTTTTTTT
This sequence comes from Urocynchramus pylzowi, assembly GCA_013397555.1. Taxonomy (NCBI): domain Eukaryota; kingdom Metazoa; phylum Chordata; class Aves; order Passeriformes; family Fringillidae; genus Urocynchramus; species Urocynchramus pylzowi. The sequence continues at coordinate 16,179 of VZRH01000371.1, read as the reverse complement.
TGTTGGTTTGTTGGTTTGTTGGTTTTTTGGTTTTGTTTTTTGAGGTTTTTTTATTGCCAGGAGGACGTGTCTCTTTTTTCTTAAACATCCCAAAAACTTTGCCAGGTGATCTCCAAAAATCCCATGGATTTTTGGAGAGTTGGATCAAATCTGAGCTCTCAAGTGTGGGTGGTCACTTTATTCCCAGATCTCAAATGTGACACCTCGACCCCCAAATGAAGCTTTGGGTTCAGGGGAGATCAGGAAAACCCTCTGGCAAAGGCTGCCAGAATTCACGGTGACACAAAAAAAAATGCCACCAGCAGGGTTCAGAGTAAAGAATTCCTCATTTTGGGAAGGCAGCTGTGCCTCTCTCCAGGGTGTTTGAGCAGCAAAGATGATTTGCAACCTCTCTGTAAACCTTGCAGTTACCTCAGACCAGCCTGGGATCAAGATGTTCTCAAGTTTTGGGGGTGAAACAGAGAAAATTGGCTCCTTTTTCAAAAACAGCCCAAAATGACCATTAGTGACTCAGCTGGGTCTGCCATCCCTGGGTCACCATCCCTGCAAAAACCCCCAGGCTGTGGCAAGGGAGGAAAGGGGGCCCTTATCCAGCATTTTCAGAGAGCTGCAGGGTTTTGATCCCTCTCCTGGGGAAGCAGGATCAGGTCACACCGTGGGGACACCCAAGTGGCAGAGCTGATGTGGGGAACCAAAAGTGCCTTCCCCAGTCTGCAGAGTGAGATGGGCTCTGTTGGAGCAACTCTGGGCACAGCTCTGGTTTGAAATCCCTGGGGAAAAGTGATAATATTGGAGCATTTCTAAAAAATAAAAAAAAAAATTTAAAACCCACCTTCCCCCAAATAATTATCTGAAACAGTCAAGCTTCCAAAATAAAATGGAATTTTTGTTTTTCTAGCTTGCAAGTAACACTGGTTGCTTCCAAGTTGTTTTGATGAGATGTCTGTGACAGAAAAGTGAAATTTTAAAAATGCTGGAGTGGGAGAGAAATTTTAGTTATTTAGGAAGCACCACACATGGATCTGGGTTGATGCCAGAATAGAACCTTCAGGACCTTAACAGAGCCTTCCAGTACTGAAAGGAGGCTTTAAATAAAAGAGGGACAGTGAGTTTTTACACAGGCAGGTAGTGACAGTACAAGGAATAGTTTTAAACTAAAAAGGGTGAGATTTAGATGAGATATTTGGAATAAATCCTTCCCTGTGAGGGTGGGCAGGCCCTGGCACGGGGTGCCCAGAGAAGCTGTGGCTGCCCCTGGATCCCTGGAAGTGTCCAAGGCCAGGCTGGACATTGAGGCTTGGAGCAGCCTGGGATGGTGGGAGGGGTCCCTGATTATGACAGGGGGTGGAATTGGATGATCTTTGATGTCCCTTCCAACCCAAACCACTCTGGGATTCTCCCTCAGAACCTCCAGTGGTGTCCCAGCTGCCAGGACAGAGCCAGGAGTGACAGCTCTTGGCTTTGGTGACCCCCTCCAGCCATCACAGGAGCAAGAGGAGCCTCCAAACCCACGGGCAGACAGGAGAGGAGCAGAGATCCCTCAGGTCTGCGGGCTGCAGGGCGCCTCAGGTGGGAAGGGAACCTCAGGGGGTCTCCAGTGCAACCCCTCACCCAAACCACGAGGGACTGGTCAGGCCAAGAGGGGCAGGACATGGCCCAGACGGGCCCTGCAGGCTCACCCTGCCCTTTGCTTCATTCCTGATGCCAGGGAAGGGACGTGGATGGAGGAATTGCTGCCACACAGCAGGTGGTGACCACCCACGCCCCAGCGTCAGGAGCGGGGTGGGGATTTTGGGGTCCAGGTGTTTGATCATCACTTCTCACTCTAGAATTTCACAGAATTCCCAGAATTTCACAGAATTCCCAGAAGGACCAGGTTGGAAGAGACCTTCAAGATCACTGAGTCCAGCCCAGCCCCAGCACCTCAACCAAACCCTGGCCCCCAGTGCCACATCCAGGCTGTGTCAAACACACCCAGGGATGGCGACTCCACCACCTCCCCGGGCAGAACATTCCAGAACTTTATCACCCTTTCCGTAAAAAACTTTTTTTCTGATATCCAACCTATATTTCCCTTGGTGCAGCTTGAGAAAGGGAGGAAAGCTGCAGGAGCAGGAGCTGGCAGGGAGCACAAGCCCCTCTGGCCGTCCCCTGTCCCCGCTCAGCCCCGCACACCTCCTGTCACAGCTGCCCCCGCGCCACCAGCGCGTTTAATCAGATCGTACCTTAAAGCCAGGGACGTACCGGGAGGAGCTGAATGCGCTTTTGGCTTCCCCCCCGAATGCAATTTCCCAGCAAATGGTTCTTTTGAATGGGAGGTTTGCCCAGGACATGAGATCGCCCAGCCCTCGGGTATTTCTCTCGGCATTACACACTCTGAATGCTCCGAGACAAGAAGTTACACAGAGAACGCCTTTTGTCTGGCAGCACAATCTGCTTTTTTGTTCCAAGGGGGCCGAGATAATTGGAGCTGCGAAGCGCTACCTTAACGCCCTTCCACCAGTCACGGACTTAATTCTGGGGAGAATAACTCCCCGCAGTTATTGCCATAAAGCAACGCAGCGATTCAGAGAGCCCTTTTCAGTCGCCGATGCCGGGGGGGACCACCCAGGCGCCGGCGGGACAAAGCCAGCCCGGAGCCCGCTGCGAGGGGCAGAGCCGAGCGGGGCCGTGGGGAGGGATGCTCCTGCTCTGGTCCCCCCTCCCCGGCTTGGGATGCAGGGATGCAGGTCGGAGCCCCAGAGCATCCCAGATGGATGAGGCACGTGGAGAAAGGGATGTGGTGCTCGCTATGGGGCTGGAGCAGAGGGATTCGGTTTTTAGGGGTGCACAGAGGCAGCCACCCCCTCTTTGCCACCTCTTCCCCACTGCTGTGCTCGTGCATCAGCTGCAGAGGCGTTTGCCAGCTCAGGCATGCAAATCTATGCATATAAATCCATAGAAATACATGTTAAGGGAAAAAAAAAAATCAGTCCTTTTTTTACAGCCATTATCTGGTTTCTACTCACATGGAATGGGACTGGACAGTCTCCTCATCTCCTGTCCTCTTGTTCCTGGAGTGGGTCATGCTCAGACAGCAGCTTCCTGACCCCACAAATAGCACCTGACCAGAAATCTCAATTAATTCTGGCAGAAACGAACCTGGAGAAGGGCTGAGGCACATCCCCTGAGCCACAGCCCTGAGTGACATCCCTGAGTAACATCCCTGGGTAACATCTCTGAGCCATGTCCCCTGAGCCACATCCCCAAGTGACATCCCTGAGCCACAGCCCTGAGCCACATCCCTGGGTAACATCTCTGAGCCATGTCCCTTGAGTGACATCCCTGAGTGACATCCCTGAGCCACATCTCTGAGCCCCATCTCTGAGTGACATCTCTGAGCCATGTCCCCTGAGCCACATCCCCGAGTGACATCCCTGAGACACAGCCCTGAGTGACATCCTTGAGTAACATCCCTGAGTGACATCTCTGAGCCATGTCCCCTGAGCCACATCCCTGCATAACAGCCCTGAGCCCCATCTCTGAGTGACACCCCTGAGTGACATCCCCGAGCCCCATCTCTGAGTGACACCCCCGAGTGACATCCCTGAGCCCCATCCCTGAGCCACATCCATGAACCACATCCATGAGTGACATCCCCGAGC
>VZRH01000365.1:13023-32989 GCA_013397555.1 Urocynchramus pylzowi | reverse complement strand
CAAGTGACCCCCTGACCCTCAAGTGACCCCATGACCCTCAAGTGACCCCATCACCCACAAGTGACCCCCTGACCCACAAGTGACCCCATGACCCTCAAGTGACCCCATGGCCCTCAAGCAACCCCTCTGACCCTCAGTCGACCCCTATGACCCAGAAGCGACCCCCATGACCCACAAGTAACCCACATGACCCTCAGGCAACCCCCATGACCCTCAAGTGACCCCATGGCCCTCAAGCAACCCCTCTGACCCTCAGTCGACCCCTATGACCCAGAAGCGACCCCCATGACCCACAAGTAACCCACATGACCCTCAGGCAACCCCCATGACCCTCAAGTGACCCCATGGCCCTCAAGCAACCCCTCTGACCCTCAGTCGACCCCTATGACCCAGAAGCGACCCCCATGACCCACAAGTAACCCACATGACCCTCAGGCAACCCCCATGACCCTCAAGTGACCCCATGGGCCTCAAGTGACCCCATGACCCTCAATTGACTCCATAACCCTCAAGTGACTCCCCTGACCCTCCAATGACCCCCTGACCTTCAAGTGACCCCCTTACCTTCAAGTGACCCCCTGACCCTCAAGTGACCCCATGACCCTCAATTGACTCCATAACCCTCAAGTGACTCCCCTGACCCTCCAATGACCCCCTGACCTTCAAGTGACCCCCTTACCTTCAAGTGACCCCCTGACCCTCAAGTGACCCCCCTGACCCTCAAGGGTCCCTCTGGTGCCTCACCCATTGGCTGCTGCAGCGGCGTCCCCTTTGGGGCATCACGTGCACTGCTCCTGATTGGCTGTGGGGCCTCACGGGGGTCACGTGACCCCAAGCCTGGCCCTGCCCGGTGCAGGGGCTCAGGGAGCGCCTCCCTTGCGGGCCGCAGGGCATCCTGGGAGTCACGTGACTTCCAATATGGTGCCCACCACAGAGCCCCGGGGCAGTCACGTGACCCCCAAAATGGCTCCTGCAGCAAAGGCTCATGGGAGTCTCGCTTCCCACAGGGCGGCGCCCCCTGGTGGTGAGGTGCACTGCAGCTCCTGCTGCTTTGTCGGGAGTCACGTGACTGTGAGTTCAGTGCCCCCTGCAGGGTATCCGGAGAGCTGCTCCTCATTGGCCGGAGGGCCTTGTGGGAGTCATGTGGGCTCCACCATGGATCCCGCCACTGGGGCTCCTGGGAGACAGCCTGGGGCAAAGGCAGCCCCTGTGGCTTGCGGAAGTGACTCCTGATTGGCCATAGGGCCTCGCGTGGGTCACGTGACCGCCAAGGCACCGCCCCCTGCAGGGCCCCGGGGGGATCATGTGACCTCCCCCGTGGCGCCCCCTGCAGGGAGCCCCGGGGAGCAGCAGAGCCCAGCAGGGCCCCGCCCACCGGGGGCGTGTCCAGCGCTGGCTCCTCCCCTCTGCAGCGCCTCAAGCGCCATTGGACGAGAGGGTCATCGAGGGCGGAGCTGCAGGGGGCGGAGCCAAGCGGTGGCCTCGCCCCCTCCGGCCCGCGGGGGCGGGGCCTGAGCAGGGCCTGGCTGGGGGGAGGAGAGGGTTGGGGGGAGGCGAGGACCCCGAAACGCCGACCCTGCCCGGGCCCCGCGGGGCTGGTGGTGTCGGGAGGAATTTGAGGGGCAGAATGGGCAGAATGGGGGGGCCGGGGCATCACCTGGTGGGGTAGTTGGGGGTGCCCGAGGCGCTCTGCGGGAACGCTGGGGCAAGGGAGGGAATTGGCAGGAGCTTGGGGGTCTGGGGAGCACTTGGAGTCCGTGACAGCACTGAGGGAACGGGGGAGCGGACTGGGGCCTCCAGGGGGCACTTGGGGATCCCGAGGGGCACTGAGGACGGGCTGCTCTCCCACCTCCTTTGCACCAGACGCTCCGTTCGCTGCTCCAGGCTCAGCCTCTGCGGGAGGAGTGCGGGAAGTGACGCGGGGCCCTCCCGAGTCCCCCGAATCCCCCCTCGGTCCCCTCCGGACCCCTCAGGCCTCACCCGCTCCATCGCCCGCGCTCTCGTTTGGTTTCGCCCCGCGCTCCCAGCTCGGGCGCTGATTGGTTCCTGAAAGTGACGGGCGGGCGCTGCGGCNTTGGGGATCCGTGAGGGGTTCGGGGATCCGTGAGGGTTTGGGGATCCGTGAGGGGTCTGGGGATCCGTGAAGGGTCTGGTGGCTCTGGCGGCACTGAGGGAGGCCCTGGAGTAAAACTGGGGGTCCCTGGAGGGATTTGCGGGCCTGGGGGCGCTGAGAGATGCCCAGGGAGTTCTGGGGGTCACTGCGGTGGTTTTGAGGGTCCCCGAGAGGTTGTTTGGGATTCCCAGGGGAAGGTTTGGGGTGGAGGGAGGTTGGGGTGGTTCTGGGCGTCCTAGAAGAGGCTTGGCGGCCCAGGAGGGTCGAGGGGGTCCCCATGTGGTTTGGGAGGCCTCGGGGTGGTTAAAGTGGCAGAGAGCTGGGATCCCGCTGACAGAGACCCCCAATGTCCCCCACGGACCCCGCAGTCTCCCCTAGAAACTCCAAACCCTCCCAGGGACCCCCAAATCCCGACAGGACTCTCTCAGCTCCCTTTGGATCCGTAAGCCCGTCCAAGGGAATGATACCAGAATTGGCTGGCAAATAAACTTTCTAGCACAGTTTGAAGCATTAGAAAGCAGGTGTTCTTTAACTGTGCAGGACACACTGAAGGGTTTCTCCTTTAATCTGATGTGTGTGGTGAAACTTTACCACAGGGTGTGGTCCTGGAGGGACCGTGAACGGGTCTCTGGTGTTCATATTCACTGAATGCTCCCATATTTTGTGTGACTTTTCCTTGAACTTGCACTGTCACTTCTTGTGAAAAATGTGTACTGTAATATTGGCTTTTCGCAAATATTGAAATGAATATTATGTGTGTTGTGTTAGAAAGTAACACTGTATTAATTGTTTTAAAGTAGTGTGGTGAATATAGTTTTGGGTTATGATACAGTGTTAAAATGAAAGCTATGCAGTGTGAGCTGCTTCTTTAACTAGCTGTGAGATGATCAAGAGGTTCTTTGCACAGAGATGGCAGCAGCAGGACACCTAGAAAGAGTCATTGCCTACTTATAGGAAAAGACAAACCTTCCTCCACCTCACTTTCATCTTTGAGGCGCCAACAGGATTAAGGAGGAAAAGTTGACAATAACCAGAGAAAACCCTTTATTTGAAAAGAATTTGTGCATCATGTATGAGATCTATGAATATGCAACAGGCTATTGCCTTTAAGGGTTAATCCTTTGTTAATGTGTGTGCTTTCGGGGCGGCACACAAACTTCATAATTCCTTGTTTGTATTGTCCTTTATTGTCCTAACTCTGATTGTCTAAATTCTGATTACTCTTAATTTGTATTACAATTTTTATAACCATTTTATTAAATTTTTAAAACAAGGGATGGGTGTTTTTCACACTTGTTACATAACTTGACAAAAACCCCGCTACATTCTTCGTTCCTGTTTGTCCACTGGCTCCAGCTGTGCTTGTGACCCTCTGTGCATTCCTTGTGCACACCTTTACATCCTTCCCGCTTTTTTGCCAGTTCCTCTTTAAGCTCCATCCAGCACCTTCAGGGCACCTGGAAATTTCTCTTCTCCGTGTCATTTATCAGGAGCCCCCAAACCCTTCCAGGGACCCCCATCGCCCCCGGGAGCCCTGTCTCCCCGTAGGGATCCTGTGGTTTGGGGGGTTCAGAGGGCTGGGGGGTTCAGAGGGCTGAGGGGATCCCCGGGTAGTTTTGGGGATCTCCATGTGGTTTTGGGGGTCCCTGGATGGCTTTGGGGGTGGGGTCTCTGGACAGTTTTGAGGATCTCTGTGGGGTTCAGGGTTTCCCCATTTTTATGTTTTCATTTTAAGGCAAAAGCCCTTTGATTCCCTGTTTGCCATCGTCTCTCCTGGCTCCAGCTGGTTTTCTTCAGCTTTTTCAGTCATTTGGGCCAGAATTTCCCATTCCCTGGAATTCCCCGCTGGGACTTGGGTCATTAATTTCGGGTAAGAAACATCTGGGCTTGTTTTGTCCTTTCCCCGGGGTCATGGAGCCAGAGGGTTCCATAGGGACAGCGATTCTGGGAGTTCAGGGAATTTGGGAGGATTGCTGTGGGTGCCACACCTGCTCTGACATCCCTGTGGGTGCCACACCTGCTCTGACATCCCTGTCACTCACATCTGTCAAGGTGTCCTGTGGGTTCCACTCCCATCATTTCCCATCCCTGACAGGATCCAGCTGCCAGTTCCCAAATTCTCTGGAACTTTGGGTCATGCCCCCCTGCCCCCGCCCCCATCCTGAAATTCTGCTGAATCTGCCCAAATCTGCATGTTTGGCTGTGGCTTGGGTATTTTTTATTTGGGTATAAAAAGAGTGACTTTGGGACAAACACTCTGTGTCTGAAGGGGCCCAGGAACTCAAGAGCCAAGGGGCTGGTGAGTGGGGAAGAGTGGGGAGGCTTCATTCCCTGTTTATTCCTGGTTTTCCTTTTTGTTTGGTGATGGGCAGAAATTGAGGGGTTTTTCTGCCCAAATTTCAGATTTTTTTACCCTTTCCCTTCTCCAATTTTGTAAATTTTGCCCTCTTTTCCCCACACGTTTAATAATTTTAACCCTTTTCTTTTTCATAATATTGGGTTTTAAACACTTATTTTCCCATTTTTTTTTAGTTTTTGCCCATTTCCCCCCAAATCCCAGAGGTTTGCCCTTTTTGTGCACTTTTCTCCCAAATTTCAGATGTTTTTGTCCTCATCATGCCCAAAGTTTGGTAGGTTTTTTCTTCCCCTTTTTGAAGCCAAATTTAGCATTTGGGAGAGTTCGTGTGGGTCACGGTGAGTGAAGCATTTTCCTGGGTGTTGAGCATTTTGATCCAAATTTGGGGGATGTTGGGCAAAAAATACCCCTTTTGACTGAAACTGGGGGGATTTGGGGAAAATGCATCCTTTCCACGAAGTTTTAGTGTGGATTTGGTGGAAATGGGGTACTGAGGTGGCATCAAGGCCAGGGGTTGGTGGAAGGGCTGTGTCAGCATTTTAACCCCATTTTGACATGAATCTAGGTGATTTTAAAGTTTATCTGTTTTTGGAGTGAATCTGATACAGATAGGGACTCTGATGCGGCCTCAAGGTGGGGGGGAGGATGGGTGGGAGGGATGTTTAATCTCTGTTTAATTCCATTTTGACCAAAAAGGGGGGGGTTTTGGGGGAAAAATATATTTTGACCCCAAATGGGAGAATTTGGGAAGAAAAACCATTTTGACCCAAACTTGGGGAATTCTGGACAAAATTTTTAGGGTTTGGAATGTTGGCGTGGATTTGGGGGCAGTGGGGGCCAAAATAAGCCCCAAGAGGTTTCTGTGGGGTTAAAAAAAGGCATTTTGGGGTATTAGAAGTAATTTTGGGGTAATTTGGGGGTTATTTGAGGCTTCTGGAGACATCCCAGGGCTCACATGGGTTTTTCCCATAAAAGAACAGTTTTCAGTGATTTTCGGTGGTTTTCACAGGGATGGCACAAAATGGGATCTTGTGGCTCCTCCTTCCCTTCTGTGGTAAGTAAAATCCCTGTTTTCCACTCAAAATCCCCAGATTTCCTTTATTTTGTAGTAATTTCCAGGCTTTTTAGCACAGAAAAGGAAATCCTGAGTCCCTGGGCTTTTTTTTTGCCCAAAAATTCCCCTCATTCCTCATTTTGGATTTTCTCCAACAACCTCTCAGCTACAGATTTATTATTTTTGACCAAAAAACCAATTTTGAAATATTTTTAAAATCAAAAAGCCTTTAGAATCTTCTTCTTTTTTTCATGTATGCCACATGAATATTCATGGGGAAAATCCCCTTTTTCCTCACTTCCTTCAGAAAAAAAAAAAAGTGCACTTTGTCCTGGGTATTTCAGTTTACTTTTTGGGTTTTTTTGGTTGTTGTTGGTGGTTTTGTTTGTTTGTTTGGGTTTTTTTAGCTAAAATTCTATTGATCAGTTTTAGTGTTTTTCCAGGACAAAAACCCGAGATCTATATGCTGGAACTGTATTTTCTTCCAAGGAAAAAAGATCTATTTTTTATTCTTAGTCAAACCTCATTATTCCCTATTTTCCCCCCAAAACACTCAAATTCCATTTTTTTTTCAGAAAAAAAAATCACAAGAATTATTTTTTTTATCCAACATCTCCAATTCCAAATTTTTTAAATTTAAAAAAATCCTTATGATGGGCTTTTACATATGGACCGAGTTTTGATCAATTTTTATCTCATTTTCCTGTTTTTTTTTTCCCTGACAATCTCAAGATTTTTTTTCCTTTTAATTAGGACAAGATACCCAATCTTTTAAACCTATTTTGGGGCAAAAAATGTCTATTTTGTTGTTTTGTAGCATTAAAAAATTCCTTGAATATATTTTTGATCCTTTTAAAGTATCTTTTTTTTTAGTTTTCCTTTTATATATTTATATATATTTTATATATGTTTTTGTATACACATTTTATCTTATACAAAATACATGAAATTTTAATTGGCTAATTATATTATTAAATAGTGTAATTGAATAGCATAATATTGATACACAGGACAATAATTGGTGATTAATACTTATCTGTATTTTTATATGTTGTAGATATATTAATAATATACATATACTACAATAGTTCTATATGAATGTATAATATAATCTCTACTGTAATTATACAAAAAATACAACATATCTGTTCTGCTCTAATAAGGTTGTTATTATCATTATTCTTGACTTGCATTTTTTACTAAAAATTTCTGTGAAAATTCAGTATAAAATGATTTAAAAGTTCGTATGGTTGTACAAAAGATGTGAACTATAAAAGCATGTAGTATATTTTCTATTCGTATAGCATATTACTGCATTTATTAATATAGCACACTATATATTGCTATTATATATAACTATATCTAGTTATTGAGAGATAATATAAACGATAGAACAGATATAAATTACTATTAATATAGTGGTATAATACAATTAAAGATTGTTTTACAACGTAATATGATGTACAGTTGCATAATATTATATGAATGACATATTGTATTAAATTGTATTATAACTGTATGTAATTTATGGATACTATATTTAATAACATAATTATGTATTATTATATTTTGTGTGACAATGTAATATTCGCTATTATAATATTGTTATATTAATTACATATAATGATAGATTATATTGCAATATAGTATAGTGTAATATAATGGTATATTAATTCTATTCTGGTCTCTAATATACTCTCTACCTTTGTAATTTTGCTCCTTACTGCTTATTTTTGTTTGATTTTTATCAATTTTTTCCCAAATTGTTTCTATGAAAACAAGAAATAAAATTATTTAAAAATCATCATCTGTATAATTTTATAGAATAAATATATATCATCTACTGTTGTATATAATAACATGTAAATTTATTTTCTACTATGATTAATACTGAAATAAATTCAATAGCCACAGCATTTGTTATTATATTACTTTAATTATTTTTTAATATTTATGGAATTGGATTAAATCTTTGCTGATATTTCTATCAAAATTAAGTTCCCAATAATAGAAAAAATATTACTATAAATTTAAATATAAGTATTGTATATCACAGTGTTATAATTAATAGATCTGTATAATAATAACATAGAAATCTATAAAACTAAGATATATAATAGATAACAAGTATAACAATACAGCAACAGGCTAAAATGTAATTGACATGTTTTTACTGATATATGACTCCTATATGATTAATATTTCATCAGTGTGCTAATAAGTAGTAATATACTAAAGTATATTACATAATACCATTCATATATCATGAACACAGGGTATAATAATATAAATATCTAGTAATATTGTTGTATTAAGGAATAGTATTTTATATAATTAATATTAGTTAATAATAGAACATTGTTTCATATTATTAACACATTGATGTATTTTACTAATTTCTTAACAGAATACAAGTGTTGTTTATTAACATAACAAACTGTAAATAGAATTTCTATTATGAATATATATAAAAATGGACTCTATAAATTGGATACTGCAGTCATATCGTTAATGTAATTTCAGTACAATTCCTACTGTAAAATTGATATATAAACACATATACAATTGATATAAAAAAATAAAAGCCCCTTTTATATAACCCCCTTTGTTAATACAGAAATTAACCCTTTTTCCCCGTTTTCCCAGTGCTCTCCAGTGCCAGCTACCGGGGTCGGGAGTTCCTGGCTGTGTTCCCACAGAACGACGACGAGTCCCTCAGCGCTCACCTGCAGCTGCTGCTCACCTCCTACGGCCCTGCTGACACCCAGGTGTCGGTGACGCTCCACGGCGGCTCCATCACCCAGAACGTCACCCTGAGCCCAGATGTCACTGTGCCCTTGCCCCTCCCTGCTAGCCTGGAACTCGCTGGAAGCTCCATTTCTCATAAAACCTTGGTGGTCCAGGCCAGCGCTGACATCTCCGTGGTGTCTGTCAGCACCAAGAGCTACACCGTGGGTGCCACTGCCCTCCTACCTGTGGAGAGCCTGGGCACCAGGTACCGTGTGGTGACACCTGTTGGGAACTACACTTACGGCCAGACTCAGTTCGTGGTGGCTGCCGGCGCCGCCACCACCGCTGTCTGCATCATCACCACCGCCACTTTCCACTATGCTGGGGCCACCTACGTCCCTGGTGCTGTGCTCCGCCTTTTCCTGCAGCCCTACCACAGCCTGCAGCTCCAGAGCAGCCAGGACTTCACTGGCACGGTGGTGATGGCCGACACGCCTGTGGCCGTCCTCAGTGGCCACACCTGTGTCAAGGTGTCTGCTGGCTTTGACTTTGTGGTGGAGCAGCTCCTCCCAGTGACGGCGTGGGGGAGGACCTACGTGGTGCCACCCAACCCACTGCAGACAGAGGTTGACTTCGTTTATGTGGTGACGGATGAAGACAACACCATCACCTACAGCACTGGGAGCAGGAATGCCACTGTGGCCATGGCGGCAGGAGAGGTGCAGACGTTTGTGGTGAACCACAACTCTCACCTGTATATCAGTGCGGTGGTGGCAGTGCAGGTGGTGTTTTTCTTCAGCGGGTCGTCTTGGCAAGATCCCTTCCTCCTTGTTGTCCCACCTGTCACCGCCCATTGCACCGCGTTCCGCTTTGGCAGTGTGCCCGGCCAGTATAACCACGCCATCCTCATTGCACCCACCACTGCCACTGCCACCACCACCATCAACCATCAGCCAGACAACACCGTGGCGTGGCAGGCCATTCCTGGCACAGATTTCTCCTGGGCCAGCATCACCGTGAGTGCAGCGATGCAGAGCACTGAGAACTCACTGGTACCCGTTGGGCTCCTGGTGTTTGGGTTCCAGAGTCAGACTGGATATGGCTTCCCGGGGCTTTGTGCCGCCAGTGAGTACAGTCAGTCCACTGTTGTGTCACCCCAATGGTTGGGTGTTGTGCAGTTGACCATTCATGGGTTTTCCTCTTTTTTTCAGTCCCCCCACTGCTCTCCTGTGAGGATTTGGTATGCGAGGAGAGGTGTGAGATGGTGGATGAACAACCAGAGTGCATCCAGGAGACTTTCTCCACCTGTTGGCTCGCTGGCGGGCCACACTACCGCAGTTTTGATGGAAAAACCTTTGATTTCCTGGGAACATGTGCCTACACCTTGACGACCATCTGCAATCCCGATCCCACCCTTCCCGCCTTTTCTGTTGAGGTCACAAAGAAGGAAAAGGAGAACTCCAAAGTTTCCTCCATCGGCTCCATCACCATCCATGTTGACAACATCACTGTCACTGCTGTCCAGTCAGAGATTGGGATGGTGAGGGTAAGCAAAAACCATCATAATTTCCCAATTTTTTAAAATTTTGCTGAAATTACATATTTAGCAATGATCTTGAGAGTCTTTTCCTAAATAATTCCCAGATTTGCTGGTGTGCAGGTAACCCTTACATGGAAACACTTCTAGTCTTCTTGAACTCTGTGCCCAATTTTGATGGATTTAGGTTATTTTGATGGTTGTTGTTGTCCTCCAGGTGAACAACCACCGCTCGCGCCTCCCCATCTCCCTGTCCCATGGCAAGCTCCGCATCCAGCATAAGGGTAAATCCATGTTGATCCAAACAAATTTCAAGCTGAAGGTCCTCTACGACTGGGATGATCACGTAGTGATCAAACTTCCAGCTGCTCTTTCTGGAAAAGTCTGCGGAATGTGTGGGAACAACAATGGGGATCCCCAAGATGATGCTCTCTCTCCTGATGGAAAACAAGTGTGGGATATTGTGGAGTTTGGGCAGAGCTGGAAGGTGACCAGTGAGAGTGGCCACTGCAAGGACACCTGCGACGGTGACTGTGGGCGGTGCAGATGGGACCAGGAGGTGACATACAAGGCAGAGACCTGGTGTGGGAAGTTATCCCAACATTCTGGGCCATTCCGGTCATGTCATGACACTATCAGTCCTAATGTCTACGTGAAGAACTGTATCTACGACATGTGTGCCAATGAGGGGCGTCATGATGCGCTGTGCCATGCCTTCGAGATCTATGCTGATGACTGCCAGGACGAGGGGATCAATGTTTCCGACTGGAGGGCAACAGTGGGATGTCGTGAGTAGAGGATGATTGGGTGAAAATACTCCTTGGGGTGGGCAGAGCCTAATTAATGTGGGACTAAAGATCCATGGGATCATGGGTTGGGAAAGGTTATGGCAGCAGATCCAAGCAGGAAATCCATGGAAGTCCAGGGAGATTCCAGAAAGTCCATGTAGAAAGTCAGCAAAGTCCATGGGGTGTCTAGAAGTTCTGAGCAGGAAGTCCTCAGAGACTCCAGAAAGCCTGGGTAGAAGGCCTAGGAAGTCCATGGAGACCCCATAAAATCCATGGAGACTCCAGGATATCTGTATAGATAGTCAAAGAAGTCTGTCCCACCATGTGCTGTCCCACCCTGACCACTGTCTCCCTCCATGTGCAGCTCTCACTTGCCCACCCAACAGCACCTACAGCGCCTGTGGCCTCGCCTGCCTCCCCACCTGCAACATCCTTGCTGTGCCATCCAGCTGTGCCGCTGCCAGCACCTGCGTGGACACCTGCGTGTGCCACGAGGGCCTTGTCCTTGATGCCAACACCTGCATCCCCCCCTCTGAATGTGGCTGTGTCTTTCGGGGTCTCTCTTATGGCCTTGGCGAGGAATTTTGGGGCGACCTGACTTGCACCCAGCGCTGCGTGTGCGATGCGGAGCAGCGGCAGGCAGTGTGCCGGGATTCTGGTTGTGGCCCTGAGGAGGAATGCCGGGTGGAGGAGGGGATCCAGGGTTGTTATCCCAAAAGTTTTGGGGTCTGCACTGCAGTTGGAGCCACCCACTATGAGACCTTTGATGGCAAGAGGTTCATCTTCCAGGGGACGTGTGTCTACCTGTTGGTAGGGTTGTGTGAGGACACCCAAAATTTGGTGGGATTCCAGGTGTTGGTGCAGAATGGCCACCGAAGTGACAACCTCATGTCGTCCATCTCTGTGGTGACAGTCAAAGTCTACAACAAAACCATCAGCATTAGCAGGGAACACCCTGGAAAAATCATGGTGAGTTTAGGAAGTGATCCCTTATCTTTTCACCACATTCTCTGCCTCATCCCAAACCTCATCCTATTAACAACTTAAATACAATTAAATCAACGTCATTTGGGTGTTCCAGATCAATGAGTGGTTGATCAACCTCTTACTGGGACTTGGTCCTTCTCATTCTCTTAAATCCAAAATTTCATTAAATTCAAAATTTAATTAAATCGATGCTTTTTGGTTGCTCTGGCTGTTGCAAATAGTTTACCATCAGTCTGCAAATTTGATCCATTTTTATGGTTTTCTCCCCAGGTGGATGAGCAGTTGGTCAACCTCCCCTATCACTACAGAGAAAGAAAGATTGTTGTCTATCGTCACGGGCAGGACGCGGTGGTAGTGACCGATTTTGGCCTTGTTGTCACCTATGACTGGTACAGCCACGTCACCACCACGGTGCCCAGTGGCTTCACCAACGCCCTGTGTGGGCTCTGCGGGAACTACAATGGCGCTGCAAGCGACGACATGATGATGAGGAACAGCCATGTGTCAGCAGACCCAGATGCCTTTGGGAGCAGCTGGAAGGTCACAGATGTCCCAGGATGTGGTGAGAGGTCAACAGTGGAATGTTCCAGCACTCTCACACCTTCCCGGCTGCAGCAGGAAGTCTCTGGGATGGGGTGTGAAATTATTTTGGAAGTGGATGGACCTTTCAAGGCATGTCATGGTCATGTTGATGGCCACCCGTACTTCCAGAGCTGCATCCATGACTCCTGCCTGTTCCCTGATCAGGAAGAAGGGATGTGTCCAATCATTGCCCTCTATGCCAGCGCATGCCAGACTGCTGGTGTGTCCATCGGGAGGTGGAGGACAGATAATTTCTGCCGTAAGTTGGGACAATGGGAGGGTTTTTCCTTCAGCAGTATCCAAAGGATCCTCAAGTCTGCTCCAAATCCATGTATGAACAACCCAGAGGTGCATGGGAATCCAGTGGGAATTCCACCCAAAGTCTTGGTTGATTCCATAATCCACCCAAAAGAAACCCTTCCTAAGGAAAAAGTTTTCTCATCTGGAATAATTTAGCCCCTCAAAATCTCCAATTTCCTGGTGTTGGCTAAAAAGTGGATAATTTAGAGGGAGAACCACCAAAAAATGTACCAAAAATAGTGGAATTGGATTAAAGGGATCCAGCCTGGAGATCAGTTGAGGACCCAGTGTGGGGTGATCCCATTCTTTGAGTGAGTGTTACATTTTTCTCCATAAAAGTGTGAGAAATCAGGTGGTTTAGTGGAAGAATTCCTATTGTAATGGGCTGGGATATTCCTTATGCATGATCATTGGAACATCATCAGATGATCATTGCATCGTCATTTGATGATGCCCCTTGTCACGTGCACAGGGATGAAAATGGAGAGTTTGCCATGGGCTAAAAAACTCGGGTCTTTCGTAAAGTTTGCACCTGAATTCCAGGAAACTTCCAGGATTTGGCTTGGAATTTCCTGATTCCTCATGAATGCCATTGTTTCCCGGCAGATATTCCCTGTCCTTCCAACAGCTCCTATGAGCTCTGCTCCAACACCTGCCAGCACACCTGCGGCGCTGACTCTGCCACGTGCCAAGGGCGGTGCCGTGAGGGCTGCACGTGTCAGGACGGCTTCATGCTCAGCGGCGACGAGTGTGTCCCCACGTCCCACTGTGGCTGCAGCCACCATGGAGTCTACTACAAAGAGGGGGAGATGTTCTACCCCACAGAGCAGGAGATGTGCCAGTGCCTCTCTGGTGGCACTGTGGAGTGCCAAAATACTTCCTGTCCTGATGGTGGCCATGGGAAGGTCATCAGTGGTGTCTTCCAGTGTCCCTCGCAGGTGTCCAGCACCTGTGTAGCCACAGGTGACCACACCTATGTTACCTTTGATGGGATGGCCTTCAACATCACTGGTACTTGCTCCTACGTCCTCACCCAGACCTGCACAGGTGACAACGGGACATCATTTATTGTCACAATCCAGAAGGAGGCGCGGCAGAAGAGGAAGGTCTCCAGGATCCAGGCGTTGTCTGTGGAAGTCTATGGGGTCACCTTGACCTTGAAACAAGGAAAGGGGGCAGAGGTCATGGTAAGGCACTTTATGTTCCAAATCTCATGGGATCCCCCCAGACTGGGTTTCTTTGATGGAAGGGACTCCTCAGCCCATCTCCACTCCCAGTCCAACTTTTCTTTCTAAGCAAGCTCTGTAAATGCATTAAAACCTTGGTTGGAAGTTGTTTTCCCTAAATTTTTCGTTCTACCTCAATCAATCCCAAAACTATGTTTCCTTGGTGAGGGGAGCCCTCACCCCATCTCTAAGACTAACCCATTCTCATCCAAACTTTTCCTTCCAAGTGGGATCCACAAATCTGTCAGAATATTGTTTGGAAGGTGTTTCCACCAAATTTTTGGTCCCATCTGCTCACTGGAGGACTATTCCTTCTTTATCCCAGGTGGATTCCATCTCCCACCACCTCCCCACCATCCTGAGCGAGGGACAGGTCCAGGTCTACCCACACGGGACAGGTGTCCTGCTCCGCACTGACTTGGGCCTCGTTGTGCACTATGACCTCGTCCAGCACGTGATGGTCACGGTCCCCCAGACCTACATGGGGCGCTTGTGTGGCCTCTGCGGCAACTACAATGGCCAACGCAGTGATGATTTCCAGCTTTCCAGTGGCCAGCTGGCTCCAGATGCAACAGCCTTTGGATCCGCATGGAAAACAACAGCTACACCTTGCGATGATACCTGTCCCAAGGATGAGTGTCCCACCTGCACAGAGGAGAAAGTGGCAGTCCTCCAAAAACCCAAGTACTGTGGCCTCCTCACGGCCCCCGAAGGTCCCTTTGGCTCCTGCCATGGCATCATTGACCCCATCCCGTATTCCCAATCCTGCATCCATGACCTCTGTATGACGGGAGGGGACACACACGTCCTGTGCCAGAGTATCCAGAGCTATGTCACTGCATGCCAAGGTGCCGGAGTCACCGTGGGGGCTTGGAGGACACCATCCTTCTGCCGTGAGTTTGGGAGGGCACGGGGGCAAATGTCCCCTGTTTGGGGTCGGGAAGATCTCCAGGTGATACTTAAGTTGGGGGGGGCCCAGGTGGGGAATGCTCCCTGTTTGGGCCTGGGTGACAGTGGTGACACACAAGACATGGAATGATGGTGATGGGATGAGCTTTAAGGTCCCTTCCAACCCAACTCATTACATGATTCCATGAAAATTCCAGCCCCCACCTGCCCGGCCAACAGCACCTACTCCCTTTGCATCAACACCTGCGCCAACATCTGCACCGGAAATACCACCACCTGTCCCCAAACCTGCACTGAGGGCTGCCAGTGCCACCAGGGCTCTGTCTTTGACGGACACAGATGCGTTCCCAAGGATTACTGTGGATGTTTTAGGGATGGGGAATACTATAAGGTAGTTTTTCTGGCCTTTTTTCCTGATTTTAGGCATTTATGTCTTTTTTCCCCTTCATTTCCCCCCTATTTTTATACATTTGCTTCCTTTTTCCTTCTTTTCCTTCTTCCTTTTTCTATTTTTATGTCCTTACCTATATTTTTCCTGCATTTGTTTTCCTTTCTCTCATATTTCTCTGAATTTACCTCTGTTTTCGTGGTGTTTTCTTTTTTTTTCCGGCTTAATGTATTTACATTTTAAACATTAATTTCCCCCCATTTTCCCTATTTCTTATGCATTTACACCTTTATTTCTTGCATTTTTCCCTATTTTTCTTTCTCATTTTCCCAGCATTTTTCCCCTTTCCATCCTCCTATTTTTATGCCATATTTCCCCTGCATTTCCTTTCCTTTCCCCTATTTTTAGGCAGTTACATCTTTTTTCTTGCCTGTATTTTTCTGTGTTATGCATTTGCATTTATTTTTCTGCATTTTTCCTATATTTATGCTTTCCCCCAGCATTTCCCCCCTATTTTTATACATTTATGTCTTTTTTTCCTGCATTTCCCCTTTTTTCCTTATTTATACGGAAGGTATGTATGCATGTACATCCCTTTGCCTTGCAATTGGTTCACTATTTTCCCTATTCTTCTGCATTATGCCCTTTTTTCTGCATTTTTTATTTTTATCTCCCATTTTCATGGATTTCCCTTTCTCCCTTCTCCCTCCCCACAGCCCCATGAGATGCTTTTCTGGGATCACTGCCAGCGCCGTTGCATCTGTGTCCCTGGCCAGGGCCTTACCTGCCATGACCATACTTGCAATGAGGACGAATCCTGTGAAATCCGGGAAGGGCTCTTGGGGTGCATCAAAAAAAGTGAGGAAAAATGAGGGAAAAGGGGGCTTTAGATGCCAAGTGGATCTGGGAGTGATTGAGGGGTTGATTGAGGAAAAAAGAGAAGGGGAGGTGGAACAGAATCCTGTCTCTGTCACTAAGGGTCAGGGATAGGGCAATTCTTCCCCATGGTTTCTCCCAGGGTTTCTCGCATGTTTTTCTTCCCCATCCCACAATTTTTCCCATAGTTCCTCCCATGTTTTCTCCCATCCCATGGCTTCTTCCATGGTCTTTCCCATGCTTTTTCTCATTGTTTTCCCCACGATCTTTCCCATGGTTTTCCATCCCATGATTTCTCTCATGGTTCGTTCCATGGTCGCTCCCATAGTTTCTTCCATCCCGTGATTTTTCCTATTCCATGGTCTTTCCCATCTTGTAGTTTTCTCTCTCATGTGATTTCCCCCACTTTCTTCCCCATCTTTTTGCCCAACCCATGGCTTCCCCCAGTGTTCATCTCCTATTTCACCCAGCCCATGGCTCACCGTGCTCTCCCTCCCCTCCCAGACCCCTGCAAGTCTCTGCACTGCCGCCCCAAGGAGCGCTGTCGGCCCCGCGGGGCCCAAACCCGCTGCGTCCCAGCCATGGTCGCCACATGCTGGGCGTGGGGTGACCCACACTTCCGCACCTTCGACGGCCTTGACTTTGACTTCCAAGGAACCTGCACCTACACCATGGCTGAATCCCATGGGAATGACCCTGGGCTGGTGCCCTTCAGGGTCCAGGCCAAGAACGACATCCGTGGTGGGATCCAATCTGTGTCCTATGTCTCCTTGGTCCACGTTGATGTCTACGGACAACGCATCTCCTTCCACCGGAATGAAGACGGAAGAGTCCGGGTGAGTTGGATGGAAATGTGAGAATTTGGGCTTTTTCCCAACTTTTTGCTTCATCCAGCTCTTCCCTACCTCCTTCTTCATCCAGCAGTGCCAATGTTATTTTGGGATAAGTCAGTCAGATTGGGAGGCTGATTGTTGAAATGTTGGGGTATTTTGGGAATAAAATGTTGGGATACGTCAGGAATAAAAAGTTGAGAAATGGTGGGAACAGAATATGGGGAGTAGAATATTTGGATATGTCAGGAACAGAATGTTGTGATAAGATTGGAGTAAGATGTTGGGATTTGTTGGGAGTAAAATGTTGGGATATGTCAGCAAAAAAACAGGATGTGCCAGGAATAAGAAATTGGGATAAACTGGGATAAAATGTTGGTGTGTCTAGGGAATAAAATATTAGGATATTTCAGGAATAAAATGTTGGGATGCAGCAGGAATAAAATACTGTGGAGTGTTTGGATATTTTGAGAATAAAATATTGGGTCATAGTGGGAACAGAATGTCGGGGCATGTCAGTAATAAAATACAGCAGGAATAAAATGTTGGGATATGATGAGATTTAGTGTTGGAATATGCTGGGAATAAAGAATTGGGATATGTGAGGAATAGAATATTAGGGCACATTTGGAATAAAATATTGGTGTATGTCAAGAATAAAACATTGAGGTAACTGGAATGTTGGGCCATCGGCAGGTGAACGGGGAGGTGACGCTGCTCCCGGTGCTCCTGGCAGATGGGAAGGTGCGGGTCCGTCCCAGTGGGCTCCGTGTTGCTCTGGAGACAGATTTTGGTCTCCGGGTCTCCTATGACTGGAACTGGCACCTCCTGATCGACCTCCCCAGCAGCTACTTCCGCCACGTCCGCGGCCTCTGCGGGAATTTCAACCTCAAGCCCCTTGATGACATCCCCGAGGCTGGTGATAACATCACTGCCATTGTCACATGGGCCAAAAACTGGAAAAGTGCTGACTCCGAGGTCGATGACCCGATTTGTTGGGATTATTGTGATGGAGCATGCCCAGTGTGTGATGAGAAGAAGAAGGAGCTTTATGGCGGGAACCACTATTGTGGGATCATCAAAAAATCCTTCCAGGGGCCCTTCAGAGCATGTCACGACATAGTGAAGCCTCATGACTTCTATCGCAACTGCCTGTCCGACCTGTGCCTGGGCGATGGGGCGAGGTCCATCCTCTGCCAGGTGCTGGAGACCTACGCAGCCACGTGTCGGAAGCACGGGGCCACGGTCCATGACTGGAGGACGCCATCAGGATGCCGTAAGGGCTGGGGTTTTCCTTGAGAAGGGAAGGAGCCAGAGTGGGGGAGGAGGGGAATGGAGTGGGATCCATCCTGGGTTGAAGCCCTCAAATCCCTCAGGTGATCCTTGGAAGTTCTCCAGAACTTTCTCCTGGTGCTCCACCTGCTTCTTGTGTCCCAGAACCCACCCCATCTTTCCAAGAATCCATCCTACATTTTCCAGATCTTTCCCACATTTCCAGATCTTTCCCTTTATCATTGTGTCCCAGACCTCATCTTGTGCATTCCCACCTTTATCCCAGACCTCATCTTGGGCATTCCAGACCCCATGCCACAAGGCTCAGACCCTTGCCACATGGCTCAGACCTCATCCCACTTGTCCCAATCTCCTCCCACATTTCCCAGACTTTCCTCCTTGCAATCCAGACCCTTCTAGTTTTCCAGACCCTTTCCCAATCCCCACCTACTCTGCTGAATGCTGTCCACTCCCCTAATCCCTCCCTCATCCCTGTTTCCTCCCCCTGCAGCCTTGCCTTGCCCCGAAAACAGCCACTATGAGCCCTGTGGCAATGCCTGTCCAGCCACCTGCTCTGACTGGGACAGCCCAGCCCCCTGTGACCAGCCCTGTGTGGAGACCTGTGCCTGTGACACCGGCCACGTGCTCAGTGGCGGACAGTGCGTGCCGGTGTCCCGCTGCGGCTGCACCCGTGACGGCCGCTACTACCGCCCTGGCGAGGAGTTTTGGGGCGATGACACCTGTCGCTCCAGGTGCAGGTGTGACACGGAGCTGGGAATGGTGGTGTGTGAGGACTCCGGGTGTAAGTCGGGTGAGGTGTGCGCCGTGGTGAAGGGCGTGCGGCGGTGCGTGGCCAACAGACGCTCTGTCTGCGTGGCCACTGGTGACCCCCACTATACCACCTTCGATGGGCGCCGCTACGACTTCATGGGTACCTGTGTCTACCTGTTGGCTGGGCTCTGCTCCACTGACCCCACCCTCATCCCCTTTGCTGTCACTGTGGAGAACAATCACCGCGGCAGCCGCCTGGTCTCCTTCACCAAGGTGGTCACCATGGAGGTGTACAACATGACCCTCAGCCTCAGCCAGGAACATCCCCAAAAAGTCAAGGTAGGGACGAAGGAGGTGATGGGGGTGGTTCAGAGTCACTGCACGGCATCTGGGGAGGGCTCAAGGTCATGGTAAGGTCTGCAGGAGCACTTCAAGGTCATCACATGACACCTGGGTGGAGTTTCAAGGTCCTTGAAAGGTGTTTAGGTGGTTTTCAAAGTCATTTCAAGGCATCTGGTTGGGTTTCAAGATTCTTGTACGGTGTTTAGGTGGGTTTCAAAGTCATTGGGGTGACATCTGGGTGGGCAAATCACCTTGGTGGGCTTCAAAGTCATTGCATGGTGTCTTGGTTGGGCTATAAAGCCGTTGTGTGATATCTGGGTGGGTTTCAGGGTCATTCCATGGCACTGGGTTAGGTTTCAAGGTCATTGTCTGGTCTTCAGGAGGGTTTCAAGGTCATCATGCGGCATCCAGGTGGTCTTCAAGGTCACTCTATGACACCTGGGTGGGTTTCAACTTCATTGGTGACCTCATGCCACCCGCGACTCTCTTTCCAGGTTAATGGTGTCCTGTTGGACCTTCCCTTCAGCCACAGCCAGCAGCTCCAGGTGTCTCTCCGTGGCGTCCACGGCTTCATCACCACTGACATGGGTGTCACCGTCACCTTTAATTGGTACAGCTACGCCCGTGTCATCATCCCCAACACTTATGCCGGCGCTGTCTGCGGCCTCTGCGGCAACGCCAATGGTGACCCCCACGACGACTTTGTCACCCGCGATGGCCGCCGTGCTGACAACGAGACCCACCTGGGGGACAGCTGGAAGGTGGGCGACGTCCCGGGGTGCTCAGCTGGGTGCAGCGAGGGCTGCCAGGCGTGCAGCGCTGCCCAGAAACGTGCCTACCG
The DNA here is from genome assembly GCA_013397555.1 of Urocynchramus pylzowi. NCBI lineage: Eukaryota > Metazoa > Chordata > Aves > Passeriformes > Fringillidae > Urocynchramus > Urocynchramus pylzowi. Next base: position 13,087 of record VZRH01000365.1, on the reverse strand, counting down.
TGGGGACAAGCACTGCGGGCTGCTGGGGAAGAAGCGGGGGCCCTTCGCCGCCTGCCACAACGTC
>VZRH01000364.1:151457-165624 GCA_013397555.1 Urocynchramus pylzowi | reverse complement strand
TTTTTTTGCTTATACTGTGAGTCTGTTTTATAATTTGTGCTTTGAAAAAAAATGGAAGTTTTCTCAAAGTGGAAGAACCAGGAAAATAAACCAGTGTCTTACGTTACATTCAATAATGAACATTTTACTCAGTGATCACTTCAGAGTTGTATTTCAGGAAAATAACCAAAATGGAAAGTTTGAATTGTACGTTTTGAAAAAAAAATATTTGTTTCAGGATTGATATGTACGTGGAGGGAACTACAGACCTAATGGGAATGATCATGTATCTCCCTTTTCAACCAGCTGATACAAAGGAAAAGAATCTTGCCTTAATCCTTGAACGAGCTACAACCAGGTACTTCCCTGTTTATGAAAAGGTAAGTGATAAGTCACCAGCAGTTCACAAAGACAGTGAGTTCTGGGCACCCCCTCCTACCCCACTCCCCTGTTCTCACACTTGTACTTTCCAGAAGGCAAGTGACAGTAGAACTCTAGAAATGTATGACAGCCAGTATCCAGCCACGTGAAAAGAGGGCCACAAAATAATTTTTGGGCTGGTTTCAGTACTGGGTCTCTTTTCTGTCTTTCTTTTCCAACCTAGCTTAGTGGCTGATGGCTCCCAGTGTTTTGCCTAAATGCACCATTTTGATACTTTTGCCAGCCTTCAGTACTTACTGTCTGGAAGTGTAGAGTGTTATAGAATTGTTAAGGTTGGAAGAGACCTTCTAGAGATGATTAAGTCCAGTTGTCAACCCAGCACCACCACCATATTCACCATTAAACTGTGTCCTCCTGTGACATATCCACATGTTTCTTGAACACTTTCAGGGTTGGTGAGTCCACCAATTCCCTGGACAGTCTGTTCAAATGCTTTACAACCCTTTACATGAACAAAAATTTCCTAAGATCTAAACCTCCCCTGGTGCAACTTGAGTCCATTTTCTCTTGTCTTGTCACTGGTTACCTGGGAGAAGAGGCTAACCCACCCTAATACAATCCTGTCAGGGTGTTGCAGAGAACAATAAGGTCTCCCACTCAGCCTCCTTTATTCTTGCTGTTCAAAGTTAAATATATTGTGCTTTACAGCTAAGGATACAATTCTATGATCTTCCTTAAATCCATTGCTTAAATGTATTATATTTAGAGACTATGATTCATTCTCTGAATTGGTACTTGGGCATCCTTAGGTGTGCACAGAGAGGCTCTGCAAGCAAGATACATGTAGCATAGAAAGCATAAAGCAATTAGTTAGTGACTAGCATGCACCCAAGAGCCTGAGCTGTGAGGGAAGGCATTGGTATACAAGGCCTGCCATCCCCTTAGAGCACATGAGGAGGCTTTCTTGGCTAGGGAGGAGTTGGTCAGGAGGGGATGGATGTTCTTTTCTTCTCCCTGGAACATTGCCTGTATGTTACTGAATGGCCATTTTCTACCAACTTGCTGTTTGTTTTGTTGGTTTATTTTTCCTGTAAGGATATTTTAATTTTTTTTTGTGTTAAGATTTTCCTGTTTGAATTGAGCCAGCTGTGATCCTCATCTCATAAGTTTGCTTATGTTTGTAAGTTTTCCTTTCATGCCACGTGTGGTTGTCCTGTACCCACTTTCTCACAGTGCTTTTTCAGGGCATAGTGGTCTCCTCAGAAATCTGGCAAGGGTACAAAGCTGTGTTGTTTCACAGCTGAGCTGGGTTTCCAGCTTGAAGCCTTTGTTACCAGGCAGCTGAAGTCCACTCAAAAAATACAGGACTTGATGCAATTTCATGTCCCACTTTATTAGAGCCTTAAATTGCACAAACAAAACCCACAGAGACTGCCCTGTAAAATAATGATGTAAATTACATAATCCAGCACTTCTGTAATCAGAGTTCATATATATTCACTGCCATACCAATGGAGGGCTGTGCTGAGAGATATTGATTACACACCCAAATCTTTCAAAGATTAAAAGTCTGATATGTATTTTAAGTTATTAAAAAATAAAAAAATGCACCAGAATTCTCTATGCCTGTGTCTAGGTGGCACAAACTACTGTTGTGATATGTTTTAGCATGTATACTCCATGTAGGAGAGTCTTTAAAGTAATCTTTGTTTGCTTACGTAAAGAAGCAGCTGAACTTTTCCGTTATTTTAGCCTAGGTAATTTTGTTAAAATGATTAATAATTTTCTTTGTGTACCAGCTGTTTAAGATGTCCCTTGATTCAGCTTATCAGGGTTTGCAGTCTATGTGTTTTTCATTCAGGAAGCTGACAGGAAACATACCTAGCTGTGAGTGTTCACTTCAAACACTCAGCAGCCAGATGGAGCAGCAAAAGGCAATATAAAGCCCTGCAGGCAATCAGATTCCAATGATATGTTTGGGAATTTCCATACAGTCTGATAAACAAGCTGTGCTAGACCTTGTTAGAGCAAGGAAGCAACTACATGAAGGGATCAGCTGTGACTCTGCCCATGATTGCTGCTCTATGGTAGAGCTGGCAGATGGACCTGGAGAAGGAGTTGGCTTCCAGAGTCACAGACTGATATCTTACTGCACATTTGTTAATTTAAGTAGCCTTGGTGTGACTTAGGTACAGACACGGCCTTCTCTTGCTCCTGATAGGAGGGTGATAGTCTTCAGGACAAAGGTAGACTGGAGAGCTGGTAACTGCTCTGAAGCTGTGCTGCAATGTTCATCTCAACTTGTGTACTACACTTGTTCGTAGCTTTGGCAGGCTGTGATTCTTGCATCAGCAGTTTGCCATAAAGGAGTCCTTCCTTATGGGATAAAGGGTGGGAAGGTTGTATTCCTTCATTCTGGACATATTTCAAACTGTCATCAGCAGTCTCAAATTTTGCTGAAACATCTGGAAATTCACTTAACTTTTTTCTTAAAAATTCGAGGTGTGCTTACATGTAAACTGGCCTGACTACCTCTTCCAATTATTTTAGTCCTGTTTCTTTTGTGTGATTAAGTCTTTCTGGTGGTACTGGACTTGGTATACGGCTACGTGGTGCAGTAGGTTAGAGATGGGATCACACACACTGAAACATGAACTCTGATTTAATTTTTTGTTTATGTATCACTTTCTAACTTCATAGGTTCTTGCATGGCTTTGCTCTGCTGTGTTTTTTCAGAAATCTGTCTGCAATGTAATACCTAGATAAACTTGTTACATCCCATGTGAATTTTTTTGTTTATTTGTTCTTACTTTATAGGCCTTAAAAGATCATGGACAGGATTACCTTGTTGGCAACAAATTAAGCTGGGCAGATGTCCATCTGCTGGAAGCCATTTTAATGGCAGAAGAGTGTAAGCCTGATGTACTGTCTGCATTCCCTCTGCTGCAGGTTAGTAATCGTCTGGTGTCAATATGGAAGGTAACAAACAAATTTCACTGACTGTTGTTAAAAGTTAATTGATGTTTACATCTTTTGAGCCATTGTACTGACACTTTTCTGGTCTGTTTGACTACAAAAACCTGCACTCAGTGCACTGCCTTGCCCCAGAGCTGCTGGGGACTCACCTTTCTCCAGTTCTGCTTTTGCCAGCTGTTCTCAGCTGGCAGGAATTCACTCACTAGTGCTACCAATTTGGTCCTTTAACTGCTACTTCCATGTTTTCAAACCCAACAACAACATCCAGAAGGAAAGTCTGTGGCCTGGTGTCTCTGCCTGTTCCTGTCCTTTTCTTTTTGCCAGCAAAATTACATTTTTAAGAAATCATATACAAAGAGCAGTTAAGTTTCGTATGCCTTGACTTCTGTAATGCTTTGCACTGAGATATTCCTCTCCTTCCCTCTTTTTTTTTTTCTCAAATATATCTGCAGGATTGGGATCCAGGATGTGGGGTTTTTTCTTTTCACTTTTTACTAGATGAATCTTAACTCTTTAATAATAATCATTTCTCCCAGTCCCATCTGGGAAACTAAGATATAGCACCAGCATTACAGATCAGAAAAAGCTAGTACCTTTTACTGTTTAATAAGTATGTCTGACAAGTAAAAATCCAAGTCACCTGATCTTTAGAACTGTAGAGGATGGTATTATAATTTCCTTAATCTCACTGGCTTTACTGTTGCTTCTTACAGGCTTTTAAAGGAAGAATCAGCAACATTCCAACAATCAAAAAATTCTTACAGCCTGGCAGCCAGAGGAAGCCACCAACAGATGAGAAGTTTGTTGCTGTTGTGAGAAAAATATTCAATATCTAATCTGATGAAGATAACCCAACTGTAGTATATTACCAGAGCTTGCTTTGTAAGAGTAAATTACATAGATGTGTTCTGTAACTTGCATCATATGGCCAGTGTTGAAACAATACACTGTGAATACACTTTTAAATTAGAGTAAAAGGCTAATTTGGACCTGTTGAGTCCAGAAAGAAGAATTTCATGAAGCAGTTATATGAAATAAAATATGCTGACACTTGGTGTGTGTTCAATTACAGTGCATGCCTGGTAGTAGGGTCAAATGTTCAGTTGTAGCTTCCGGGGTACTGTAGAAAAGCCACATGATCCCCAACCCCCTTTTCATAAACTGCCAGAGAGAGGAGCCACACCATGAAACCTGAAAAGTCATTTAAATTCAGGCCTAGAATCTTTTGGGTTGCTTCTCTAGGTGATCTCCTAGAAAGTTCACTGTCTCCCTGCTGTATTTCACAGCTTAAAAATTAAGGAAATAAAACCTTTAAAAATAAAATTAAAATTCATTATCCTTTTAAGTTTACAGGCAGAAATAAAAACCTTTTGTAATCCCCACATAAATCCCTTAGGAGCGATTTTTTTTCACTGAAAGATCAAAGTCCTTGTGTTTAATTGGCCTGCTGTGGTTTTTCCACTGAGAGCACCTATTCCCTTGCTCTTCTTTTTGCTGCTTGGCTGGCTGGTCAGTGAGGCAAATGCCCCTTATGTGGCTTTTTTTGTAAAGTTTTACCTTCTGCAGCCACTTCCCACAGTTATAAAGCCAAGTGCACTGACTGCTTACCTTTTCAGTAAGAGTGAGGTTTTACCTCAGTAGTGCTTAAAGCATGCACAACTATGTCAGATTCTTTACCCTAATTTAATGGGAACAATCACTGTTCCCTTTAAGAACATTGCCATAAACCATCCTTCTTTGCACTTAGTTGTTTCTCCTCAGTAGGACTCCAGCTGATTAGGCAGTCAGCCAGTGTATGTGAAGAATTGCTGCCCAGCAAAGTTAACTCCTTCCCTGACTTGTGCCTAAGAAGAGCCATGTGCATCTCAGAGATACAAACCACAAGTGCCCCAGTCACCTGGGCACTGCTGCCTTCCAAACAGGTTTACATTAAAATTACCTCAGTGGCTGGAAGGAGTGATTAGCCATGCCCAGCACAGTACTTGTTTCACTGGGCTATTCCTCTCTTCCAAACAAGTGTTATGATTTAGGAACCATCACAAAAGTGGTATCACAATACACGATAACCTTTGTAAGCAAGCTTTGTATGAAAAAAATGCAAAGCAGCAAAATTTCTGTTTGTCTTCAGGAGTGCACCTACCCATACTGCTTCCTAATGATTTTGCTTATATTCCCTGCACACCAGAAGATAGTCTTAGCCAAGCTTTGAGATCCCTGGAATATTTATTTTGTACACAAATCAAAGCAACTTCAATCCCTGAATAGTTTGTGACTGAACAGTCTCTTCTGCTTACGGGGGGGAATTCAGCAAGATAACCTGTGTGAGAATGGAATGGCAAACCTGTTCCAGAGTACTGAGACCCTGCAAGCTCTCTGTGCAGCATGAGGAACCCCAGCCATGGTTCATGTCACTGCATGGTACATGTTTTAAACCACTAGTAAGTACAAAGCAGAGCACCAGACTCTTTCATTGACAAAATGACTCACTCCTCTGCTTAAAAAACTGACAAGCTTCAAACATTTTATGTTTTATTTGTACAGTGATTTTTTATATTTAGAAGCAGGGGAACAAGAACGTGTGTTGGAAAGGAAGTTGGTTTTTTAGTGCAACACTGCACAGGCCCAAGACTTTTTTGATTTAGAACTGATTATTTAATCTCAGAAACTACAAAATTATACTTCAAAACAAGATACCTTTTTAGCTTAAACATATATTTGTAGATATTCTTTCAAATTCTTTCAGTGCAAGAGTAATTCAATTTCCTGGGGTGCTCTGCACCCCTAAAAGAGATAAACTTACAAAGAAAAAACCCATGAGTTAATAGACTGCTTAAATTAAAGTAGATCAAAATATACCAACAAAACACTTGCTTTAGTTTTTATCAAAAGCTTTTAAAATATCAGCACATGTCAATAATCATTTAACAGGTACAGATCTTTTACAGAAAATATAAATGCAGTTAAGACTTGTGTTCAAACTTGTCTTTCAAGTAGAGAGAGCGTGTCTGTTTGGTGGGCATGGCAGTCATATTCAGTTCTAAATTCTCCTACAGCAGCATAAAAACAAGCCTCAAAATCATCAAAAGGCTGGAAAAAACACAAAACAAGAAAATATAAATATGGCTGTCATTAATAAAATCAGTGAAAGTTATCATTAAATAACAGTGCATTCATAAATAACTGACACTAGAGTCTCTATTAAGCCATCTTTTCAGGCGTCCAGATCTCCAGTCTCTGTCTAGAAAAACAAAGCCCACCTAGGCTGGAAAAGCAATCCACAATGGACAATAACATTTTCCAGTGTAAGTCCTGATTCTTAAATTTTGCTTAAATTTTGACAAATTGCTTCTAATTTTTTCCTCCCTGTATGTAACTGAAGTAAAACAGCATGGTGTTATATTAAATCTGTAATATTAAAACAACAAAGCAACAGTTATTATTCCTTCAGAAGATGGGGATTCTGATTTACACCTGAAAAATGTTTTGTATTACAGACTCATTGGGAAAAAAGTTTTGAGCTTACTCCATAATTTAATTCCAAATTAATAGATTCAGAAATCTTTCCAGAATGCCAAACAGCAGAAATAAAGCAGCTGGAACAGCCAGATTTNCTGAAAAATGTTTTGCATTACAGACTCATTGGGAAAAAAGTTTTGAGCTTACTCCATAATTTAATTCCAAATTAATAGATTCAGAAATCTTTCCAGAATGCCAAACAGCAGAAAAAAAGCAGCTGGAACAGCCAGATTTTTTTTTTTTTTTTAATTTGCATTAATACTGGCCAGAGTTCTTAGGTTAGGTCAAAAATACCCTGGTTTTCAACATTACTGTGCTTCCAGTAGTTTTGAATGCAGCACTTCTAAACCGAAGTGATGGCCTTTTTTTTTAAGATGACTGTGTTGTATGAAATTAGACTAATTGTATGTGTATGTGTTCGAAAACACTAAGGCTTATCTATGTTCTTCCAAAAGCCTTATCAATATGCATTAATATTTAATATATTTAATTGCTGATCGCTCCTTTCTGTGCTGAGAAAAGTCACTTCTTACCAGCTGTATCTGCCTAGTAAGATGAAAAAGCTGCTCACTGGAAATAGGAATGTGACCTTCAAACTAATTTCACTTAAGCTGTGTAGTTGCTGAGTGACAGTGACTTCCACCAACAGTGCCTTGAATTGGGTATGAAATGGCAACTATTTGAAAAGCAGTGAAATCTTTACAATAAGATCTGCAATATCTGTTTACCTCAGGCATGCTACTAGTCCGGCTGGCATTAATTTCTTGGACCTCTTGAACCTCATTCCCATTATAATGGTCAAAAGAAAAGATGAAACTGTAAAAGACAATCCAATATATTTATGTTCTCACTTTTCTCAGTGGACCACACAGAGTTATCAAAGGTCATTGCTGTTTTCCTATGAACTGCAATTTAGTGAAACATTAGATCAGAAACAGAGTCTACAAAAACATTCTTGCTTTTCCAAAATACACCATTATGATTTCTTTTAGCTATAAATAAAGCTTCCATGTGCAGCAGAATGCTAAATCTTATTCCATGAAGACTAGGTAAGTTTGTCAGTCAGTCAATTCTACTCACCCATATCTACATTCATGGGCATACCAACAAAGCAGAAAGAATCTTGGCCATATCAGTCACATATATATTGAATTACAGGAATAGTGTCTCATAAATCCCACCAGTCTAGATCATTGCAGCTGTTTTCTAACTATTCAAGGAGCTAGAGCATTCAACTTCTTGTCTGTTTTATTTTTAGAATATTAGCTCTTTATTTACTGAGCCTTAAAAACTATATTGGAAGGTTTGCCACCTGTTTTTGCTACAGAATATGGCTATCAACATCTCCTTCTTCATGACTACAATTCCTCTGAAGCCTTTTGCTATGAGGGAACCATCCCTGCCTGCGACAAGAGGTGGGCAGCCCAAGAGGGCAATAAATGCAGCACAAGCAGCAGAGAACAACTATGAAAGAAACTGCATCTTCTTCCTGGAGTAGTCTTATCTAAAAATGGAGGCAGCATTGAACCCATGAGGCATAAGGATTTCACTTTGAACTATGGTTGCAGAGTGCTACATAAATGAGAAGATTGAGGCGAACACATGAAACTGCAAAGATAGCTGTGAAATGAAATGAAAGCTACCTTCATGAAATAACTGTCACTTGAAATGCTTCCTAGAAGTGGGCAGAGAGGCAGGACTTCTCATGAGCAGCTGGGCTTTGTCACTCTCACAGCCAAAGTAATGACAGTCACACAGATCTCTTCCCTTTTCATGGAGCAGTTAAACCATCTGGCTAATTCTCTTCAAATTCCACTGTCTAATCCTGGGGACAGTCCTGTGTTCATAGGTGTCAAAAATTAGTTTTAAACTCACTTCAGCATATAAAACAAGCCCTGACACTTACAAGTATCTTACAGAACTCTACCAACTATGTGCACTCATCAAAGATACTTTGTAAAAAAAAATTATGCCCCATTATCCTTTGCTCTTGTTTTCTAGTCACATAGCCTTGATCCTCTCAGGAATGTCTCAGGAAGAGTGAACTATTCCACAGCATGTGTCTTGCCAGAGTCCTGAGTATATTTACAGTTTATTACAAGCTACAAAGCACATTCACTTTGTAATGTTGTTTTTTCCCCATTTGCTAGTACCTGGCTTTTCACAGGTTCCAGAGACTTTTTAATACATTCAGCTTTCAGACCAGATTTTAGAAAGGGCTATACATTCACTGTTTAACCTTAAACCAAAGAAATTCAATAAATCAAGAGCAATTCAATCCAGTGAATCATATTCAGATCAGAATAAACCTGCATTGTGAATGCTACTAACTCTTGCATACTGACATTTGAATTTCTAAATCTACTTCAAACACATAAAAATGCATTAAAGTATCCAAGAAAACACAGAGCTTATTTCAGGTGAAGTAGGAAAATGCCTGAAATAATTATTTATAAAACAGCTAAGAGAATTTGCCTGGGGTACCCATTGGCTACATACTCTTTGAATGTAGGACAAGTTACAACAACCTTACTACCAAGGTCTTGTACTAAAATATTACCTAAATTGCTGTAGAAGAGTCTTGCATAGGTGAAAAATACTGTCAATAATTATGGTTTGGATGGATAGGTTGTTTTTAGATTTCCTAACCTTTTAAAGGTTTGGGTGCTTGTTTTATTTTACATTGCAATTTACTGTAGTGGTTTCTAAGTTCAGAGTGGTCACTTTCTTCCATGCACTTAATTTCCATCTTTCATTTGTGCTCTAGCTGCTTTTCACTTTTTGGCATATTAGGCATAAGTGAAAACATTCTAGTTTTCCACAAAAGCAATACACATTTATAATAAAAAGGAATTAAAACATTTCTTTGTAAACATTCTAAACTAAGACTGCTTTAAAAAGTCTTTGTTCCTTTTACTTTATGCAAGAAGAACTTTCTAAGGCAGGTGTAGTAAACTCTATCTCATTGCTGTAACTTCTCTTAAATAAGCACTGTACATTTCTCCAGTTGAGAAAGTCCTCACATGCCTATGACTACATGAAATGCAAAACACTGGCTATTTTAGATATCAGACACTCAAAAGCACATTAATGGAAAATTTTGTATTAATCCCTTCAAAACCTGGGAATTGGGAAACAGGCAACATACATTAGGTTTTAATGAGTCTTCTTTTCCATAAATTCTGTATCTAACTTAGTGATTTAATTGACCCATAGAAGTATAATACCATACAATACTTAAAAGCATCTCACATTAATTATTATAAATTTACATATATTTAAGGCTATGTTTTCATTCCAAAAATAGTTTTGAGGTTTTTTTAAAACAGTGGGATAACTTAATGTGAGCAAGGTCATGGTGGCAAAACTGGAAATGCGGTTTAAGGCCATCTGGGAGCAGATCAGGTCCACAATTACCACCTTTACTAAAGAACTTGCTGGGAACACTTTCCTGTCAATTCTACTCAACTTTTTTTTTTTAATGGAAATTTTTATAACTCTGATTGGTGCAAAGCACAAAGCCAGAATGAATACTATATCACAAATTCTAAGTTGAGTAAAACCAATTCTGTACTCACACAATCTGGATTAAATGTATTTTAAATGCATTTCTACATGTGAAACCACAGCCTAAACCACCTTTGCTAAAACCATGAGTGAGACAAGCTCCCAACAGCTCTTATTGCAAACTCACTCGTGTAAGGTTTATGTCCCCCTTAGGGATTGTAGTTTTTTGCCTCCATGAGGGTTTCATGGCAAACCAGATGCCATGACAATTATCACATAGTCTGTATCCTGTCTTTCTTAGCAGCAAAGGAACAACACTCAGTTCAACTGTTGGTTCCCCGGGAGCTGAGGATATGTTACATTAGGCAAAAGCAGATCCCACACCCACTTTACTGCTCAGATTGCAAAATCCAATCTGTAATGCTAACGATTTTACTGCAGTACTATCTCCTGTTTATCAACTGGATTTCACAATATGTGCAATGTTAGGCAAACAGCTCATAAAAGAAGGTGCTGCCAGGTGGTAACACACACCTACCGGCTTGTGTCAATGATCTGCCTTACCTTGTAAATGGCTCCTGAATTTTGCAAGATAAGTTGAAGTGTTGAACTCTAGTTAAAACCCAACATTTAAACAAAGCAATGCCCAAAATTTACTAAAAAGAGAAATTTACATGCAGTTCAGGATGTTGCTTGTTTGTTTGTTTACTGTAGTGAAACACTTACACAATGATATCTTCACATTTCTCGGATCACATGTTACACAGTAAGCTCCATAACCAGCCACGGAGCCAAAGGTGAGTCCAGCAGCTAAAGAGATTTTACTACCTGCAAGAAATCATTCAAGTATTATTTCTCAATACAATGTCTTTAAGCTCAACTTTTATGCAGAAGCTGTTCTCTACAATAGAGCTGATTTTGCCACATTCCAGCTTACCTCACCCAGTGTGAAGAGAGAGGTAATATTTTTGTAACTGGGTCACTCTAATGTGTGGGATTAGGGACAAAGACAACTAAGTTAGAGTTGTGATGATCGGGATACAGTAATACTTGCAACTTGGGAAAAATATAACCCTAAATTTGGCTATTTTCTCTACCATACTTAAGAAGGATTTTTGTAATTTCTCTGAACTGTATGTTCATTTTAACTATATCTTACAACATTTGGGAGTCTCCAAAAATTGTAGAAATGTATCAATATATATAAAGAGTAAATTGGAAAACATATGTGGTCATAATGTCAGGCCTTTCAGTCTGACATCAGTCCTAGACAAAGAAATGCTATCACCAACATCACATTTAGTGAATAAAGAATGAAAAAACAAATAAATGGCACTGAGGATGAAAACAGGGCTTCTAAAAGTAACTTGACGTCTTCTTGCAGTGCTATTGAAAAACTGGTTTATAAATCCTGGATACATCCCAAATATTTTAAATTTCTGAACAGACATTTGTCTTGGTACCATATGATAAAAGTGTGGAATCTGCACAGCAGACATTTTTTGAATTGAACTGATCCCCAAATGTTTATAAATAAAGAATTAAGACCCCTGATGTAATTTAGCTCCCACTCCTTTTATTTTGAGTATTTTTAATCAAGACTTTGCAAGAAAATGTAAATCATAACCAATAAAAAATTATCTAGATTTGCCACGAGGATGGACCAAGTATTAAAAAAGAGCGAAGAAAACATGTGAATGGGCTACTCAGTGAGTGCAGCTGGCTGCAAACACAAAACCAAGGCGTTTTCAGAAATTCAGATGTGAAGCCGTGTCTCCGAGAGCAAAGCATGTGCACTCTGCGAGGGGAGACGGTGACCCCAAACCGTAAGAACGGTGACGGGCAGTGGAGCAGGCAGGGCGGGCGGTGTGCCGCTGGGGCTCAGCGCAGAGCGGACGGGAACACGCCCGCAGCTCCCGCTGCCCGTCCTCGGTACCGCGGCGACCTCTGCCGGGGGCTGAGCTGGGGCACGGCGCTGCCGCCCGCGGGACTGCAAAGATCCCTGGAATACCGAAACTGCGCTTCCTGGTACACTGCCACCTAAACCTGACTCCTTATCTCACCGTGAAAAGGCACCGTTCTAACAGTGCCAGAGAATTAACCACCAACTCAGAGCACACAAGTAGAAGGTTTTTTCCCACCGTGAATCTGGAAAGGTCAGAATGTAGCATGGACCTCTCTGTAGAAAATAAGCTTTAATCGAGGATATACTATGCTCAACACAGGAATAATTAAAAGGAGATGAGAAAACCCAAAATGCATTTAAGGTCAAAGATAACATGACAACCCCCACTCTTTGCCCTGAAAACAAACTCACTTAAATGCTTAAATTGGCCCAAGAACAGTTCATGAGACTCAGATCATTTACAGCAGCACATGATGGATGTAAAATGCAGCTGTGCTAATTATAGCAAAGTTTTCATGTCTCACACTGCATGAAGAAATCAAATGCTTCATTTCCAAATCCTTCTGTCCCAATACTAACCTTTACGAGTGTATGCTACAACACCTCCAACCACCAGCAATGAAGCATATGCAAAACCAATCCAGTCAACAGCCATGGTCCCAACTCTGGAAAAAAACCAAATATATTGCAATTGAAGGCAAACAAATTCCTTTCTCCTGCTAAAAAATAAATCATTACTTAACGGGTTCTAAAGAACACTACACTCTCCTAAGTCGTGCTTGATTACTGTGTCAAAACATTCAGAAGGTGAAGGTGTGCCTGCTGGCTATTGCACCATCCTTTCACTAACTGCTGCCCTTCCTCACACCCCAGTATACGGGTATACCGTATTTCCATTTGGGGATTTTTTGGATATACATGGCACACATTTTTCCCAGTAACAAATACATGTATGCAGGCAAAAAGCTTGACACCATCCAAAGTATGTTTTGTTGCACTTGTGCCATGCTGCTGAGCTGAGAGCACACTCTGGATACATACAGGTCTTCTGAGTACTCAGCTCAGTGCTTGCATCTCCTTTCAACCACACTATACCTGGAGCATTTCAAGCAGCATGTAACAAACCCTGCACCAGGCAAGAATACGAATTTTTAGAGCCTATTAAAAGTCTCCAGACAGAAACTCAGGTTGTTTTGGGAAGCTACACATACAAGTACCATATCCTGCATCTGTGCCCCTTTTATTTCACCCTTACATTTGATGCATTGTCTAAGGTTAGGCTTCTGTTCCGCAGAAAGCAGTTAAGGCTCTGCTGTGATGCTGGTCCCTACTACGCTGTGTAAAGTGCTGTGTAAAGGCACGCATGGCAGTGCTCTGCAGCCAGAGAGCCCCCGCAGCACCACGGCCTCTCTCCCGTCAGCCGGTGGGGCACACCTTTACCCTCCTCCTCCCAAATTAAGCGTACACTTAATTAAGCACATCCTTCTTTATACCTCAGCGCGTGTTCCCATTGACCAGAGTGTTAAAGGGTGCTAGCAAAGAGTGCACATTCAGCATTTCACGTCAAGCCTTTACTATTAAAAGTAAGCAACTCGCAGCGAGCCCACTCTTCCCCAAGCCGTAACCCCTCAGGACAAAAGGTGGGTTTAGGGGGCCATGGCACCCCGGAAAACGAGGTTTGCAGAGGCGGGGGCCAGGGATGCAGGGGACAGGGACCCCCAGGCCTCCGATGTGCCTAGCCTTCGATGTGCCTGGCCTTCGTGGCCGCCTCCCGCCTCCGCATTCCGCACCTCGCTTCCCAGAGCCGCGGCGCAGCCCCCGGGCGAAGGCAGGCGCCTGCGGGGGGCGGCCCCGAGCCCTGCCCAGCCGCCCGCTGCCCCCGCCGTCCCCGCGGCAGCTCAG
>VZRH01000364.1:135231-151264 GCA_013397555.1 Urocynchramus pylzowi | reverse complement strand
AGCCGGGCCGCGGGGGACAAGTGGGTGACAGAGAGCCGGCAGTGCCCCTGCGGCCAGGAGGGGGGGATCCTCCAACGGGAGGTGATCCCCCCCTCCCCCCCGCTCGGCCCTAGTGAGGCCACATCTGGGGTGCTGTGTCCAGTTCTGGGCTCCGCAGTAAAAGAGAGACACGGAACTACTGGGGAGTGTCCAGCGGAGGCCACAGAGGTGACATGGGATCTGGAGGATTTCTTTTGTAAGGAGAGACTGCAGGACTTGGGTCTATTCTGTCTAGAGAAGAATGAGAGAGGATCTCATTCATGCACACAAATCAAAGCTGGGTGTTGACAGGGTGGTGCCAGACTTTCTGGTGGTGCGCAGCAGCAGGACAAGGAGCAGTGGCCATAAAGTAAACCACACGAAGTTTCAGCTCAGTTGGACAGAGCATGGTGCTAATAATGAACTAGCCGATCTGCATGGGTCCCTTCATCCCCAGGAGTTCTGTGATTCTATGAGTTGTGGCTGTGCTGGTGCAGTAGGGCAGCAGGGAAGTAGGGCAGCACACTCCGTTGGAGCCCCTCTGTTAGCCACCTCCAGGGTGGGTATCTCCTGCTTGAGACTCCTTATCCAGCCTTTCAGGCTCTGGAAAGGCCCATGGATATTTTACTCTTTTAAGGCCAACCCCCCTTGCTGTGTTTGGGATGGAAGAGCTCACGAATGAAGGAGTCCCATCTGCAGATCCACTTGTCCCCAAAGCGCACCCGTCCTATGGAGACCTGGGCAGGGGCAGGGTGAGGGTGAGGGTCTGCTGCCTGCAGCCCTCACAGTTGCCCTGTGACTCAACAATGGGCACTCATTGCTGTGTCAGGCACCCTTCTGCCCCCTGCCCCTCTCATAAACAGGTTCCTCTCTCTCTTTGCCCGTGTCTTTTCAAAGTCTGAAGGCTGCTGCATGAAGTCAGGTGAGCAGGCACGTAGGCTGAATGCTCGGATGTGTTTGTCAGGGAAAACATCAGGCACAAGCCCTGACACTCTGATACTAAACACGTAGCTAATTTATGAAACTGCTTGATGTGGTTATTTTAACACCCTGACTCTTGTCTGCTAGTCCTTTTTGCTGGACCTATTCCACTGCAAGCTATTTTTGTCCATATTTTGTCCCCCTCCACAGTGTTTCTTTAGCTTTTTCTCAAGTGAGTGATTCTTGACCAGCACAGGACGTGTCCTTCAGGGGTGATACAGGAGTGCCTGTGTGCGACATTCCCCACACTTCCCTTGTTCCCACAAACAGACTGAGTATAAACATGGCCACGACAGGGAGAGACTCACAATGCCATGTGATAGGACTTGGATACCTGCCTTCTTCAGGGGTCATTTGAAAATCTCTGCCAAAATCCTGTGTTTCCTTTAGATTTCTTTGCTTAAAGGTGTGGGAGTTTTCCGCTCCAAAGAGCTAACTGGAAAGCAAATCAACATTCTCATTAGGGTAAACGTATCTAGTTTCCACTCCTAACATTCCATTTGTTTTTTTCTGGTAGTGTTTAACTGCTGCAATACAAACCCACTCCATGTGAGCTGTCCAAGTCTGTCTGCTCAGTGGAAAACAGAACTGCTCTCCTTATCTCATCACAGTGTCTGTGGGAAGGAAGACTTAAGGTACACCAACTTTGGAAAACAAACTATAGGACACTTGAGGGCAGGGTGGCTCCAAAATGCAAACAAAAAGTGGATTCATAAGCTGAAATCCAGAAAGTGGATTTCTTGATGAAGTATTATGAGACTTGCGGATCTTGAAAAGCACAGTAAAATAAACAGGGAGTTAAATGGAGCAGAACCATGCAACTCTATTTGAGGGGATTCCAAAGTGCAACAAATACAGTATCTTTTGGCACCTCTAGGATAATGACTAGTTGTGGTTACTGATTCAATGATACTCATCACTTAAGAAGACTGGGTAACCCTGAAGGCTGTGTAAAATTTGAATTCACATAATTATATGCTGCTTGTTATGTTCCCTTCAATTTTCAATTACAAAAAGTATTTGGTACTGTTTTCCCTAAGGTTTTACTTAGCTATTGTCTGATGTGAAATGGTTGCTGTATTTTACAGCACAGATGGGAGGTTTTGAATTGGTGGAGAATTAATTAAATTAGTTTTTGGTAGCATGACAAATCAAACACCTCAGTCCTTACAGAGAGCTGTAACAGAGCTAGCAACATAGCCAGTGTTACTGTTGCTGTGTGCTTTCTAGTATAGTTTTCACTTGCTTGTTACTGCCAATCTGAGTTGAAATTCCCTTGTTGGGTGTCTGCTTCCAGCTGTTTTATTTTAGTTTGTTTTGGTTATTTTGTTTTGTATTATGATTTGTTTGCTTTGGTTTTGGAAAGTTCCATTTACAACAATTGAGCCAACTACAAGGATGAATTTAGGCAAAAATACACAGTTTTGTCCATTATAAACACAACTATTTCACTGAACAGCCCCTAGCATCTCTTTGCTTTGGAAAAACAAACTTTCAAATCTGGCAAGCAAATTTCCTTAGTTTCAGGGATATATTTTTCCATCTTCAGGAAAATGTGACCTGAAGAGAAAAAGAGTTAAAAGTGTTGAGTGAAGGCTTCTTAAAATTGTATAGCCCTGTCCCCAGAAAGTTTCACCTGTATTGATTATGTGTGACCTTGTGTTAGCCCCAGCTACATTCTCACCTGAATGTAGGCATTCTTCCCTGAGAAAGTCTGAGCTTGTGCCTTGCCTTGCTTATGTTGTGTCTAAAACAAGAAACCTCTAGGGGCTTGTGTAACACAGCCCATCTCCCTCCCCTGGAACATTTTTGCTGAAGCTACCTCTTGTTAGAGAAGGTGTTGGCAGGATGAAACACATAAAAGACCCCTCTCTGTGGTAAGCTGTTTGTGCTTTTTGTTGGTCTTCCTGTAGTAACACTAAGGGCTACTCATAATTGTAAGCTTCAAGTAAACTTTAATGCTAATTGCTGTCCCAGAAGGTAATGTGATACCAGAAGGGATCTGGAGTGGAATGGTGCCTCTGACTGGGGGGAATGGAGGAGTGCCTCTGAAATCCCATAGACAGAAGGAAAGGTACTGAGATGGGGAGAAGAGAGCAGCTAAGCACCCTGAGACAGGTGGAATATTTTTGTGCAAAGGTTGTTCTCCTCATTGGATGGGTTTATGGAAAAGGAAGAGGAGACAAAATACTGTTTTTGAAATGCAGGTTCAGAGGCTTCAGGTTTAATAATCTAGTTAATGAAGGAAGAAGTCAGTTGTTATATTCCAATACTAAAAAGTGACTGTTAGGGATAAATTCTGTAAGCTTTTATGTATACACACACATGCAGAGCAGTGAGGAGGACTGTGGTGTCAAAGTAACAGAAGGTTGTGTTGAAAAGCTGAGGAGGTTGATGTACAGACTGATGTACAGCTTTCTGGGCTGACTTTGTGGGTTATTATACTGCAGTTCTGAGGTGTCACTTCCTTGAAAATTTAGTATGAAAGCTTAAATCTGGAATCATCAATCAAATAGTAAAAAGCAGAAATACTGTTTTTAATAACTATGAAGTAATCTGACAGGTAGCCACACAAATTTAAGGCCTTTTCTATGAATTAAACATATATTAACATGGACTAAAGGCTGCAAAGGAAAAAGAGATGGGTTCTTGGGCAGTGATTTCACAGGAGATGGTCACTACTGCCAAAAGGGCCTCTTCATTTCCAGTTTTGTGTTCCAGTCTGTTATTTTGTGAAGTAATTGATGAGTTTTGCTCCATCTCTCCCAGTCCTCAATGACTGAGTCAACTCAGTAGCCTGGCAGAAACCTAACCAAGCAGAAAAATACATCACTTTTTGCTGAATTCATTCAATCAGTCATTTGTTTAAATTAGTTAAGTCAGGAGTCTTTACAAAGCATCAGAGCACAAAGGAAAGAGATGGGATTGCATGACCAGGTGGGAGGCTGGGGAGAAACTCTGTAGGCATCAGCAAAAAAAAGGGAGATAACCTGAAGCTGTGCACTTTCTTTAACTTGTCAGGAAACTTTGCCTGCAAGAAACCATTAGGTATGGCACCAACTGAAATTCTTGGTAAATTTGGGGAAATGCAACCCATGATTATGGTTGGTCAGTGGTATCTCAGGAATCTTCCCAGATGCTGAGTCCAGCAAACACTGAAATAAGGTGCATGCCTGCAGAAGCCTACCTGTGGGCCTTGCGAGCTGACAATATCCACAATATTAGTGTGAGAAATTGGGTTCTAGCTACATGTAAAGGTGGAGAGGCCAATAGAAACAAAGTGGAAGAATGAAGTTGTGATATACAGTGATTTGAGAGAGCATATGTTAGATTGTTTGTGCTCACCAGGCATAATCAAAGGGCTGTAGGTGGTGTTGAGGGTGCGTGGTTAAACTGCCTTGGGTTCTGCTCAATGTAGTGGTTTCGTTTTCCCAGGTGAGTTCTCAAAAGCTGATAGATTTCATCTGAAGAAATTGAGGTTTTTCTCTTCAGTATCTCAGGAATCCTTGATCTAACTAAATTCAGATTAGGACCACTGTCTGTTCTCTGCTACTGATATATCCCAAATTTTCTGTCTCTATATATAATAAGCATGTGGATTTTAAAGTAGTTCATGAAGTCAGAGTGAAACTCTAAGGGATCTCAAAGTTATTTGAAGTGGCTTATTAGTCATTACTTGGTGTTTTCAGCTGATTGAAAATAACTCATGAGGATGAAAGTTTCTTGGGTCAAAGAAGGGATTTGTGTCTGTGTGTGTGTGTATGCATTTTCAGACCCTTTCCCTAACATTTGTTGTCTTATGATAGATAGCAGATCTCTGATACCTCTCACCACTATGTGCTTGTACAGAGGGGTCTGTTTTTGCCTGCACATACTGAGAGACAAGTTTTTCAGACAACAACTCACTGAAGGACAGAGGCACTTGCACTCTACAAGATACACCAAGATATACCAGATACACCAAGAATTACCTAAAACCTGTATGTGCCTCAAAGCTTCCTGGTCTGAAAAATAGTTTGAAGCTAGGGAAGCTTTAGGATGAAAGTTCATATATAAATGCCCTGTCCTTACTCTTTCCTAGACATCAGTTCATGCCCACTGTTCTAACTCTTTCTCCCCTACCCATGGCCATAGACCAAGACAGGAGCATGAGCTGGCTGAACCTCGTTCAGGTCCAGTATGGGCAAGCTTGTGGACAGGAGTATCCACATCATAGGCATCCTCAGATCATTCTCACACTAAAGAGAAGGAAAGGTAAGATACAACATCCCTCCCAGAAGGAGGGAGTCTCTGAGATCCTAGCTTTTATGGGGTGCACAGAGTGTGGCTCAGGCTGTGATTTTGCAATAACTTATTTCAGTTGCTGAATTCCCCATTCTCAGTCACTTCCTTCATCCACGCCTGGCATTCAGTGAGCTCTGTGCTGAGCCATGATGATAAATCATCAGAAAATTTAGCTCAGTGCTGACATTTTTGTTCTGAAACTGCAGTCTTAGATCTGATCCTTAGAGATGATCCTTGCTTTTGTGTTGAAGAAGGGACTGCAAGATGGAGGGACAGTCCCACTCAAACCCACATCCAATACTCTCAGGGATCAAATACAAGGAAGTGAAGCTACACACAACATGAGTCTCAGTTTGGAGGGAAAGGGTGTAATCAGGATTTATAAAATCAAGGCAGTGAGTAGAGTGAATAAAGATTGGTGTTTTCCAAATCCTGCAAAACTAGGAGTAGGGCAGTCATTGAAACTAGTAGGAAATTGGTTTAGAAAAGATAAAAGGGAATATACTTTTTTTATGTAGCAGATATAGTGAACTTGTGGAATTTACTGCTGGCAGAGGTTTTGGAAGCAAATGGGTCAACACACTAAAAAGGAGACTAAACAGTTAAATGGACTGCATATTCATATAGAGATACAAAAACATTTAGTAAGGATATGCTCCCTAGCATCTCTAATACAATGATTGTAGATGCTGGAGGAGAATAAAGGAAATTTATACGCCTAGCTTGTTCTCTTTAAATAGTATCTCTTGTTATTAAAGAAAGGATACTGGGGATAGCTGGGTGTTGGTCTAACCCACCAGGACCTTTATCCTTTATGTTCTTTTCAGGGCTCCAATTTTGTGTCCACAGGTATGTGAGGATAAATACAATGTTGGTAGGAGTTTGTATTTTAATTTTTGAAGATGATACCTCAGGGTTCTCTTACTTCAGTGAGACCTGAACCATAGGTCACTACACTGCTTTGTACCCTATTAAGGAAACATACACTTCTAAGACAGTCCACATAATACCAGTGCTTAGATAGGGACTCTTAGACTGAACTATAGCCCTCCTGATGTTGTACTTTCCCCTGAGATCCTTCTGCTTTGTCTGCATAGAACTTGATGAATACTCATGTCTCAGGAAAGATTTCGTAAGTTGTGATAGAATTTCCCCCAGGATATCAGTGTATTTTGGAAATATTATTTGAGAGTCATCTGTTGGAAAATATCTAGTGCAGCTGAAGGAGAGAGAGTGCCAGATTAGACAGATTACTAGGCATGAATCCCAGCCCTTATTTGTATGAGTACTCCTTCTGCCTTTAGATAATCACATTAACATCAGGAGTATTGCTTACAAATGTACTACTGAGAAAAGTGGTGAACAGGCTTGGGCCCTCCAAGTAATATTCTTGTTCCAGCACTTTTCTATTGAGCTTCTGACCTTTTCCTCATCAAAGCTCCTTAGAGTTGGTACATCCACTAAGGAGGACCACCCACTACTAAGCAACTTCGGGTAATGATTACCAACCCATCTTTTACATCTATCAGAAGTAACATTTTTAACAGTTCAGATGTTGTTTCCCTTCCCTTTCCTAAGATCTTCCCACACTTTGAGATATACTAATACTGTATTTCATGCTTGGTTGATTATGAAGCCAGATCTTTTGTCTCCTCTGAGGGTTTTTTTGGTGCTCCTCCAGTGCTGATGAGCCAGGAACCTTCCACAGACATGTGCTAGAGGAGCACCCAGTGGGTGGTGGGATTGGTATCTCATGGTAGTTGTCATCAGGCAGCGTGGGTTAGGATATGTCTTGCCAAGCCTGCCTGGAGAAGCACAGATCAGTGACACCTTAGGGATCTTGCCTAATAACAGCAGTAATCTAATTTGAAAAAAAAAGAGAAAAAAGCTGTCTCCATTTTGTGGCTGATGATACCCAAAGGAATACAATTTGAGTGCAGAGGGAAGATTATAAGCATCAAATGAAGGAAAGGGTTTACATGTCTACTGTTGGGTGCAATTACTCAAGCTTGGAAAAGATGAACTAACTTTTATTTATACACCTAAAAGAAGAAGCCAAGTTAAAGTACTTATATAGATCAGCCTCAAATGTGAAAGTGTGAGATAAACAATGCCAACAACACTGCAACATAAAATCCAGATTTCAAGCCAAACATCCATGAAGGAAGAAGTATTCCATGGAAAATATAATCTTCTTGCAGTCTTTCTGACCACAGAGTTACACTCATTATGGTAAAGCTGTAATTGCAGCTTTGTGAATACAGTGCCGCAGACAATGGCCTGTCAGTGTTTTTCCACTATAAAGTCTCATGTGAGGTTTGCAATTTTGTGAAATACAATTATCTTTGGCTGGGATATTCAGCTACATTCTCATCCCAGAAATTGACCCTTTTTGTGTGCATGTTTGTTTCCTTTACCGAGTTGTTCAAAGTTCATTGTTTGGTAAGTGTTTGAGCCTTTCTGATTGCTTGGCTGCTTGTGCCTTATCTGTACTGAGAGGCTGTGTGGGGAGTTTGCTGTCAGTGGTAATGCATCAATGATTTGTAATATTTAGGGCTGTCAGGCTGTAGCAGAGTCTACACTTTGGACCAAACTGCCTACATTTGTATTGATGTGGTTTGGGAAAGCCAGGGCAGTGGGATTATAGCAAATTAGCACTGACTAGCATACCCAGGCATGCACAGTAAAACGTGCTTTAGGGAATACTAGAGTATATTATTACAGCTATGGAAGGAAGGAGAATTGGCCGGGCCAGTTAAATGGGTAAAATTGTAAAGATTTGTCTGTCTTAAAGAAAAAGGACATTCTGAATTGATGTTTCAAAAAAATCTCCTAAAACCTGTAGGATTAGTGAACCCCTGCAACATGTAGAAACCATTTGTGCAGATCTGATTTTGATTCTTTGTTTGGCTTAGCTAAGGATTTTATCTGTGAGATTGTGGTAATAGAGATCCAAATCAGCCCAGTTCGGTTTTTTCACAGATAACTCAAGGGGGAAAATACAGTTGCCAACATTGAATGCTGATCCCCGGATTGAAGTGTGTTTAGTTACAAATGCTAACCATGTAACACCTGCGTGTGAGCTCCTGCATGAAATAGGACATCTGAAATAACCATAAGTGTAATGCCTTACTTAAAAATAATTATTTTGAGACAAATATTATATGCACTTAAAGGATCTCAACTGTAGTTAGATACAGTTCAATAAACATAAATTTATTCAGTGTCAATCAATGCTCTGGAAGAAAACATGAAATCCTTGTGCTACAGAGATCTCTAGTTGCTTCAGCAACTTGTTACATGTTGCGGGGAGAAACTGTTGAGTTCACCTAGTTTAAAATAAATACGAATCAAAGCAGTTTATTGCTTTATTGGCAGAGTGTAATTATACAGCAATCAGTGAACTATGGAAACAAGATCAGTAATACAAATAGGCAAACCATGCTAGAGATTTCTAAAGTCTTCTGTAACTAATTCCAGAAACACGCAAGCACACATATGCACAGAGTTGTATGCACCCCCTCAACTCATGGGCAGTATGGGTTACAAAAACACCCCCTTCCTGAAGATTGCAGATTTCCCTGTTTACATGTCTCCTGTGGGAGATGTGGATCCTCTGTCTTTTTACAGATCCCTGCAGTTCCCTACAAGTCATGGGCTGAACCACACATCCTTGAGACAGTTGTTTCCCTTCCGAGGTCTGTCGTCTTATGAGTTTTCACACTTATTTATATATTTTTTCAATCTGGCTCCTGCTTTGTGTCAAGTTTTTTAGTAATTCCACAGTAACTGTTTAATCTGGTTGATGATCACCTTCTGTAACATGATCAGTTTGGGCAGATGCTGGCTGGGCAGTGTTTCATCTGCAGACATACACAGACACTCAATTCACTCTCATCTTTATCTTCAGGGATGACATTACCTATGCCATTTGTCGAGGGTGTGCTTTGCATCCCTGTCAGGTCCATAGTGAGGGAGAGCCCTCCCTGGGAGGTGCATGGGCCACAGGAGCAGGGAGAGGAGCAAGGGGCACGGCTGAGCTGCCTGCATCCATGTGGCAAACACTGTTCAAACCAGAGTGACATGTGTTCTGGATGCATCCCACTCAGTTGATGGTAATGATAAGTGGGCAAGCAAATCTATTTCCAGACTTCCTTCATGCTCTAAAATCCAAAAATAAAATTAACAGTTGCTTTACTAAATGTGTTTAGAACTCCTATTATGATTCTCAATAAAGGCATCATAAATGGGATGGAAACAGCACATTGGATCATTGGAAAAACTGCAGAGAGACCATCTGGACCTGGAGCTTTAATGGATTGTAAAGAATTTACATTTCACACTCCCACAGTTTACATTTTTTGAGGTGATAAAGACATTTGGATAATTTTATTTTTTGGATGTTTTACATAAAATGAAGAGCCATGATTGAAACTGGAACTGGAGTCAGGAAATAACCAGATTGTGTACAATGTGGTAAAGTGCTAACAAATACCCACGTGCTACGTGATTAATTTAGTATAAATGCCAGTTGTGGATTTGATTTGTCAGCAGTTGGCTTGGGTTTTGTGATTGCTGGCCAATAATTTAACTGATGATTTGATCTATAACAGAATCCTCAACTTTTGGGAATGAGAGTTACAGTGATAGTGAAATGCATAAACTATACACAGAGCTGTTAGCTGCTAGAATGGATGCTGATACATTCCGGGGTCTTCATGCAGCTGATGAATAGCCTACAGTATGATTTATGGTGGTAAATCAGGACAGGGAATAGAACCAAGTGACTGCTATTGTTTCAATATGTCTTCATGCAGTGTTTTTGAATTGCAGATGCAGAAGAACACTCTGAGCATAAATACAGCTGCAAAGTATGGCACCGCTCTTGCCTCTGAGTCAATCTCTAATCACTGTTCTTGGCATATCAGCACTGGGCCATAGGGAAGGGCCATCTGTCAGAGGTAATTGAAAATGGAGGCACTGACCATCTGTAGGTATTTAAAGTCTCCTGACATTTTTTGTGAGCTAAAGGATAATTCAGTGTTATAATTTATAGTGTTTCTACCTATTATCCTCTACATTTTTCAAGGGAATACATAATTCTTGCTCTGTTGTCTTTCATTTCTGTTGCCCATCTCTTTATGTCACACAAACCTATTTTTCACCCCTCTCTGCAGTTCACTCTTGCCAGAAGTGACCCCTGTAAATCATTGTAAGTTTGAGAATTTTTCAGAAGATGTGCCATGTAAATTACAAGTTACTGTTGTCGCTGGACCAAGCAGAAGCTTCCCTTAAAGCCTTAAGATTTGACCAGGCTAAAATGGAATTCAGATCTGGTTTCTACTTTGCAGAAGTCAATCAATGCTGTATTGCATTGCTTTCCATTTGTCCCTATGGTGTAAATGATTTAGCAAATAGAAAGGCCAGCTCTATTCCAAAGAAAAGATGTATAAATATATAAAGGTGCCTGCAGGCTCCCTGTATGTGCACAGCTATAGCTGTTAACAGTAAATAATAATGTACACTGCTTGTGGGATCAAACTCTTGATTACATTAAGAAATTAGTAAAAATTTGAAGTGCTTATTTTACATGTTAAACTGTTGAATTTTATTTAAACATTTATTGGGTGTGTCAGTGTGAAGGAAACCAGCTCTGTCAGATACACACACACACACAAAGAGTAAGTTTTCTTTCTTCCAGAAAAAAAAAAAAAGTTGTTGGAATATTTTTGTTAATTATCCTTCTAATCCAGGCATTCAAATACTGTACATATGCTGAGGTCACATGAAGAGAAAGAAAAGATACAGAGAATTTTTAATAAAAATACACTCCCAGCAGGATTTGAACTACACTACTTTGAAATACAAAGCTAGAACTTTATTATCAAAGCTAAGCAAATTTTCTGAGCATATTCAAGGTGCTGTTATGGTAAGTGAAGGAAGCCTGTGAAGTTGCTTGGAGTTCGATAGAATAAAAGGTAAAACACGTTTATGTTTCAGGAGATGGTTGGCAGAAATCAGAACGGAGCCCATTTTTCAGAGCAGGATCTGCATGCACACAGACTACAGAGAGGAGAGACTAAAGGCTCATTTTCTGCACAGCCTTGTGCTCTTTCAAGGCGAGCACTCCATCAGCGTTAGGCAGTGAGTGGGGCCCTGAGTATGGGACGCAATGTGGAGCACAGAGCAGCTGAGTATGAAGGCTGTGTATTTGTGTCCCAGGGAGGCCAGGCAGGGAATATGCAGGAGTATTCCACCCTTTCCCCATGGTTTCCTCTGCTCCCATTTTATCTTAATACTGCAGTGCCAGGAGAAGAGTGCAGCATATAGGAGTTGCAGAGTAGAGAATGCAGAGACTGCCTATGGCATGTTCATCCCTGCCACCTTAGAGTAATGGTGATGCTGGCAGTCCTGGCCCCTGCAGTGTGCTGGGGCTGCAGTGCTCTGCACACCTGCATGAAGCAGCATGATTTGGACCAGGAGAGCTGTGACCATCTGCCTGTTTATTTTCAGAGCTGGAAGCTGGCAGCTGATTGTAGAGCTGGGAGGAAGGTGACTTTGTCACCTCCCTGTTCTTGCCACCTCCAGAGACTGCTTCTAAAGGCCTGAAATGAGTTGCCAAAAAATATCGCTGAAAGACTGACTCTTAGGCTGGAATTGTTCTTCTCAACCACCAGAGACTATAGACCAACTGGCTTTGGTTTCCAACAGGAAAAAAAAAATCTATTTGGATTTTAGTGGTATTTTTCTTCCCTCAGAAGCCTTTTGAGGTAGAAATAACTGCATGAATCCTGTGTTAGGATAATTAGTCTGACACAAACTAGCTATCAAATTCATCACCTGAGTGAATATCTGAGCTGTTCTTGGGGACCATATTGCCTCACAGAAGCTTCTGCTGTCTATTGCATTCCTGCTGCTGTTTGCTATCTCCAAGGAAAGGAAGGAATTTGCACTTTTTTAGGGGTTGGTTTTGAGGCTTATAGAGGGAGGAGGTAAAATTGGTTCAGAGCCTTCAACCGCAGACTCTATGAAAGGCTTGTATTTCCAGCATGGACAGGGTGCTCCTGGTCAGATTCACACTTCTAATACTACAGTGAAGGAATGTACTTCTGCAGCTTCTAATGCTCTCTAAATCACCATCATCTTCTGGGTCTGTCAAAACCTCTGGTGATCTGAATTCCCTTTTTATGCCTTTGTATAGAGCAACATCTTGGCTGCATTTGATGACAGTGGCTTTGAAAAATAAGGAAACAAATTCTTATCCTTGTTTATGATTTCAGACTCTTTTTGAGAAAAGGTTCAGTGCACTCACATTTAAATGTAACTTAGTGTTCTTCCTTCCTATTTTTGAAACTTATTGTGCATGTATATTATAGAAGACGGATGTTACTAGCACAAAACAGTGTGCTTGTTATCTATTATACCATGATATATTTACTGAGAAAATTTCAATAAATAAACCACAGGCTTGAACCTCTGAACCCTTCTAAACCAGCTGATTCCCATGGTGCGTTCAGGAGTTTTTATGGATGGATACTGTGTTCTCATGAGAATTTTACTGAAGCTCGTAGACTCGAAACTGGCTAGCAAGAGAATTTATGAGGTTACATGGGAACGATCACATCTTTCATTCCAACACCCTATGAGTTTATAAAATGAACCCTTCCTTAAACTGTGTTAGAAGAGTGTTAATGCAACTTTAATAAAATGCCTCGTGTTATCAATGATTTCTCATCAGCCAGAACAGCTGGTTAATTTTACCAACTTTTCAGTTTTCAGTTACCCTAGATTAGAGAGTTGGTTAAAGGTTTTTTGCTAAAAATTGTGGAAAAAAAAAAAAAAACCAAAAAAAAGAAAGAAGGAGAGAAGGTCATAAATTACTAAAGGCATCAAAGAACCCTTGTCAAGATGGATAATAGAAAGGGTGAATAGTGTCCCTTCTATGCATTTGCTTAGCCTCTATTCTGTTTATCCTCTTGAATACTCTCTAAAATTCCTCTTGTGTTTTTGTTTAAATTTAGAACAATCTTGAAGTTCTGTAGCTGCTCATTATCCCACTTGAAATTTAACTTAAAGTGTTATTTTGCATCATATAGTTGAGCTGGAAAGTTGCCTAAGCCAGGAATTGAGGTCTGTGCTAGTGAACTACAGAGGAAGTGGTCTAAGCAAGACTCCGTTCTGGGGATATTCCAACATTTTATTACATTGTGTGTACTAATGAGTAGAGAAAAGGACTGTGAGCCAGGAAGGGCAGAGTTTTAATCAAATGACTCATGATATGGCCTTCAGCAAAATACATGACCTTGTAATTCAGTCATTTTAGCTGTAACAGTGGGTAAAAATAGGGGTTCAGTGTAGTGTTCAGGCAGAGATACAGATGTGCCTGCTTCAGCTGCATTCAGGGTCTGCAGTTTTTTCCTCCTATGGAATAGATACAATGGGAAGACAGAAGATCTCCTTTCAGCTGCTCCAGAGAAGCTCAAATCCAATCTGACACATATTTTTCCTTGAGCAAGAGCTTTTAAAACTGTCAGATGGAGGTCAGTCCTTTGCTTGGTCTGATTCACCTGTGAGTGATCAAATTTGTTGGTCATGGTACCAGGAGAGACCAGGCACAAGGAGGATGAAGATGCATATTTTGAATGGTTGGTACAAATCAGGTACATTGCTGGCGCAGTTTGCCAAGCAGGCAGAGCTAGGAGACTGTCTGGACTGCACAGTTTGGGACACTGATGCCCAAAGGTTGTTCATTAATTGGTACATGAAGTGCATCAGATTTCCAAGTGGCACTGGAAATGCTGGCTTGGCCACCGACAAGCTGTGGTTGTTTAAGATGTCACAGGCCTTGTTTTCAATCAAGGGTACATCTTTGGTACTTGGCTAGCACTGTGCCATTTAAGAGCAGCCTGTTTCTTCTGCTGCTTCCTTCAGCTCCGTGTGTTAGTCCTTATGGCTGTCTTGGATCATGGCCCCAGAAGTCCACCTGGGAAGCTTCAGGCTCTCAGCAGTGTGTGAAAACACTCACCTGTGCCCAAGATCCTGTCAGACAGAAGGTGCCATAGAAAGGAAACCTATTGTATGTCTGAATATTTCAGGCCCTAAAAAAGGAAAAAGACTGGCTCACTTTGCCAGATTTGGAACCATCCACTTTACTTTAGTGTCACATTACACATTGCATTCTCACTGTCTTTCAGAAATGTGGGGAAGCAAACCTGGGGAGATTTTACTGCTTACCTGATCTGCTTTCATACTAAAGACCTGCTGTGATGGCAAAACACAAAGACTCGAAGTATCCTTGATTCTTAGCCTACAGACTTAGCAGAACTGCATTTTCATGTGATTGTTCAAGCACAGGGAAAGCATAATAAATATGTCCTATGTCTCTAATCTTTGCTATCTCAGGACAGGAAGGAATGGGCACGGTAGATACTGTACTGCCTTTTGTAAATCAATTGATCTGTGTATTTTCACATGTTTATGCAGAACAGGTTGAGTAAGCCTCTTGTGCTTCAGAGAGAAAGTATCCCTGAGCTAACATTTTACTGATCCTGTGAAGATTAAAATAGGAGGAAACTGCATACAAACAGGACTACAAATCATTGAAGTTGTTTAATAAGAGAAAGGCACTAGGTTGGCTCAAAACCAATCTGGAAAGGCTCTTGGTTGAGGTTATCAAGGTAACCACATTTGGCCTATTTTTTTTTTTATATCTTATGTAGTTTTATGAATTTGTTTATCTTCTCTTTGACATTTCACATTCACTAGGTTTTTTGGTTTTCTGGTTTGGTTCATGTGAGCACAGCAGTTTGGAGTTATATCATTATTCCTCAAGTTCTGCAGCAGTTAAGGAGCAAATGCAGAAACATTGCTTTATTCTTTAATAAGATCTTTACATTTTTCTCGTGTTTGTCAGCCTGCAGCATAAGATGAACCAACAAAGAGGTTCATTTTATATCTCTGAATGACCATCAGTTTCTCATGGGACTACATTGCTAGTAATGCAACTGTTAGGAACGGGCCAGCAACAGTTTTGGTATTTGCTGCCTCTGGCAAATAAAAAAATTGTTCCCCTCATAATTGTTCCCCTCAGTCATATTGCTGGTTATCTGTGTTCTTTTCCTGACAGCCACTGCCCAGCAGAGGGGATGGCTACTGAGCCTATTTATCTCTACTAGAACTGCCCTACTTTGCTCTCTGAGCAATTACTTCAGGCTCCAGCAAACGTGTATGTGCACAACGAGCTGGCTTGCTGCAATGTACTGGCTGCCACTGGCATGCTGTTATTGCCTTGTTCAGGTCAGCATCCTGCCCTGCTGCCTGTTTGCCAGCTCTGGCTCTGCCAGCTCCTTATGCTTCTTCAACCAGTGCTGCAAAACACAAAGCTTACTAGTAATTGTTTAGTAGTTTAGAGATAGCTTTAAATGTAGGAAAACAGATTTGATTGTTGTGACCTGGCTAGGAGTTATGATTTCAACTTGTGCTTCCAAGTAGGCTTCACTATTTAAGATATTTTCTGGTAAAATATTATTTGACCTTTGTAATACCTGTCAGTGATGAATCTCTGGCCTAATCTGGGATTGTGGTGCCCTATTCATCTATCCTGTTTATCTGCTAGCAAGAAAAGCACTGGCTGTTCCCTACCCATCCACAAAGAAGAAAAAATGCCAAGGGCCTTCTCATTAGCAGAGTTCAGGCTGAGAGAAGGGATGATCTGAGCAGCATTTCAATTTGGAAAACTTAAATTAAAAAA
>VZRH01000364.1:60879-124240 GCA_013397555.1 Urocynchramus pylzowi | reverse complement strand
GTCCCTTCCCTTCCCTTCCCTTCCCTTCCCTTCCCTTCCCTTCCCTCCCGAGCCGGCCGTGCCCCATCTCTACGGGCACCCGCAAATACCGGCAGCACACTCTGTTCTCATCAGTGCTTCATTGTCTCCCTTCCTGCCTTCTTTACCTTTTGGTGTTACAGTGCCTGCCCTGCATCTTCGGACTTGCGCTCCCTTTTGACCCCATTCCCAGCGCTGCCAACTGTCCCTGCTGCGGGAGCCGGGGCCTCGCTCCAGGGGCCGCTTCCAGCCGAGATTCCCACGCGCTCAGTGTCACGCCGCGCAGGGAAGGAGAGATGGCGGCTCTCAGCAGTGGCTGCGCCTGGGGCTCGTTTGGGCAAAGCAGGATTGTCTGCAAAGGGCAGGTGGGAAGAGTCCGTCACAGCCCGGGCTCCCCAGCGCTCTGGCACAGGACTCCTGAGGGAACATCTGAAGGCACAGAAAGTGCCTTCTTCACATGCATTGGCTACCTTAGAGTAGCCACTGTGTCACAAAAGCCGTGCAGGCAGGGGAGCTCAGGTTTGAGGCTTCATCATAAACCACACAGAAAGATCTGGGGTTGACTTCTTCGCTGCCATGAAAACCAGCGTGTCCCTTCCGTGTTTGCAGCTTAATGTGGGAAAACACTTGATAAGGGAAAGGAAAAGCTACCAGTCCTCATGCCCAACCACCCAAGCATTCCCTGTGTGCTGGTGTGCCTGCTGTGTGCCTGGCCAGAGTGCCAGGGCAGATGCCAGGAGGGGCACGGCCACAGTCCCAGAGCGTGCGTGGCTCAGCATGTGCGTGCTGCTGGACAATAACTACCCCCTGGCAGCTCTAGACCCCTGGCTTACAAACTGTCACAGCTCTCTGGTCCTCTGGTATAATAGCTCAATGTAAGAGCTTCTCCCAGCATAGGAATTAGGTGTGAAATGTTTCAAAAAGCTGAGCTAGCCCATGTCACTGCAGGGGTACTGGGGATGGGAAGTAGGATAAGATTGGGCATTCAGCCCCAGGCTCCTGCTTCCAACAGACACTGAGCTTGCAGAGATGGAGTGTCACCCACTGGTGACTGTGGCTTGCTGAGAGAACAGGTGAGTTTGAGTTCATTTGAGTTCATTTTCAGGGAAAAAATAGCTGGCAGCCCAGTGCTCCAGTTTGGTGAGTGATGACAGCAGAAGTAAAAAGGCAAAATACACAGAGGACAGAGCCTCACAGGACTGTGGTAGCCGAGTGCCTTGGGAGTGGATATGAGCAAGGGGAGGCTCGTGTCAGACAATGTGTAAGACAGCATCCACACTGCATGTGTCAGCTGAGCCCAAATTCTGGGGTTTACTCCAAGATGCTGGCTGAGCTGCTGCTGTTGTGAACAAATTACATCTTAACAAACACTGGACAAGCCTCTTGGCTCATACTTGCCTCTTCACCGAGATCTCTGCTGTTTGTCTGAAGCTGCTCCTTGGCTCTGTTCCTGTGCAAACTCAACAGAGTCACTGAGGTGGCAGGTGGTGTAAGAGGAACTCTTGGATCCAGAACAGAGAAGGATATGAGGCTTGGCAGAGTGCTAGGGTCTCACAGCTCTGCCTCTCACAACCAACTCGCACAGCACGAAGATGCAAACTCCAGCTGCCCTGGCAGGCCAGCTTGTCTGCAGGGCTAAAGAGGCTGTTGAAACTCCCCAAAATGAACCCCATGAGCCTGAACATCCAAGGTATGTGGCTATTGCTGACATGTAGTACTGGCATACTGTATGACTGAAGAACTGTGTGCTGTAGGGTGCTCTTCATGACAGGAATCGCTTCTCTTTTCAATTAAAGCCTGCATTCTTTCCTTCAGCCTTAAGTCTCATGTTTCTAATGCATTTTATAATCAAATTGTCAAAATTCTTCCAGGCAGAAGTTAGTAATATCAGCCAGCTAGTATGGTTACAGCAACACTGACCCCACCTGGGTGGCAGGACTGATTCCAAGCACTTGAGACACATCAGTGCTGGATGATAAAGGTACACTCAGGAACAGTGTTAGAAACTGATAGTGAACAAAACACAGTATTTGCTTACATGAGGAAACAAAACACTTCAATATTCTGCACATGGTTTAGCTCCTCTCTGCTTCAGCCCTTTGGTTAGTTAAACCTTTGTAACCTCACTTTTATAGCCAATCTTCCTGGGCATATTACTGGGTTTGGCTCAAGTAGTCAAACTTAACATTACATGGAAAGCAAATCTGAGATGTGTGCAGCCATAAAATGGATTCACTGAAGATATCCAGTTAAAAACAAAGACTGATCCAAACCACAACCAATCCCACATCGATCCTTGAGTCCAAATTTTCTCAGAGTTTGAGGCTGAGGGAAGGAAAGATGCGAGCTACAAACAAGGCTGATAGTGCAACCTAAGTTTTGGACTGCCCAATGCATCTTGCCTTCTCAATCCTGGGATTATTTATAATTTATATAGATTTATTATTATTTATAACTTTTGCCCAATTAGCAAATATTTAAGCCACACTTTGCTTGCCAGGTATGTGTTGAAGGCTGGGTTTTCTTCAAAGTTTCAGCCAAAACAGTTCATGTTTCTGAGAGCACCTTTTTTTCATAACCTAATCATGGCCACATTGAAGACAAACAAAAGCCCACTTTCCCCTCCCAGTACTCTGAAAATCCTTGAAAAGCAGTGGTGCTTTTTTTCTTATTGGAAGAGGGACTTGGAACTGGACAAAATTTAACTTTACTGTTGAGATGGACTTTTTATACTCTCAGTGAAAATTTGGCCAATTCATAGAGCTTTGGATAAAAACCAAGCCAGCTGCAGTTCACATGTGCTTGCCAGAGGCCAGCTAGAGATTGCAGGCTTTGTTCTCTGGTGAGTTCATGAGCATGGGACATGCTCCAGGGCCTGGAGTGGGACTTCCCTAGAACTTGCAACTAACTGCTTCAGGCCAAAGCAGCTTTAAATCAGATACTTGAAAGTACAGATTTTTAGTTTAGNTTTTTTTTTTTTTTAAAGAAACAAACTGTTTGTTTCCAGTCTACATGAAGGACATCAGTTGAACTACATTCAGAGGAGGTGAGACATGCAAGAGGAGATAATTTGGAAAAGTAGACTTGGAACAGACAAAAGGAATCCTGGCAGAGAACTGGAGGAACCTGAAGTGTGTGAACACTGAGGTGGAAATCAGGGGATGGAGAGGAGACTAAAGAACAACAAAGCATGGAGGCAACTGGGAAGTGGTGTGTGGGAAAAGGATGTGAAGGATTTCATTTTGGCCTCTCTGCACGTTATTCTGAGCTCATTTAAGAACCCTTGAGCTCACTCAGATGCTCTTCCCATCCATTACGGACTCCTTGGTAAATAAACCTGGCTATGAAGACAGAATCATGCATTTCTTTCTGATACTGTCATGGTGAATATTACAGAAAAAGCACCAAAACTGCACAAAATAAAGTGTTTGTTGTACACCTCTAAAATGCAAGGAAGAGCACTGCCATCATATTAAAAACAGAAAACCAGAGCCCAGAATTATTTCCTGATTATTCAATCCAAGAAGTACATTGTACCAGGTATAGTGATATGTGCATGCTCTTTATGTGTTGCCTTCTCCAGCAGCTGCAAGTCCTAAATTCTTCTGCAAACTAGGCTTAATTTAGGTCAGGCATCTAAGGAATAAGGGAAGCTTATAACTGCATGTGGAAAGATTTGACCAGATCTGAGAAAGAAGAGAGGGATGAGAACCTGCAGCCTGGCAGACCCTTATTCAGTTATTCTGTGGCATTTGATCCCAAAATTACTCCAAACTTGGAGGGTTCAGGAGTACTCCTTCCTTTCCAGGATGTCATACAATTTGGAGAGGACTTTTTTTTTAAACTTCAAATTTGTTCTACTGTTAAAATAATAATATGAAGTCTCTGTTTACTTCATCTGAGCCTGGTGTGGCCCCTGAAGACACTGCCTCTGCCATGCACATGGTGTAACGCTTGTGGCGCTGCCAGTGCCACCCTGGTGCTGAGACTCGCTCTTCAAACAGGCACGGGGTTGTCTCACTGTGACTGCAGCTCCATGTTGGCCTGAGTTCCCATTCCTGGCTTCTGCAGGGCTAGTTGATGAGCTGCCCAGGCTTTATGGCAGTGCCCAGCATCCCTGGTGATGGGACATGTCCCGCTCATTTGCTCTGCTTTCATACCTGGAAATACGTGTTTGCGCTGCCAAGAGTGATTGTTAGTTTTAAGCAGGCTCTGAAAGCAGCAGCCAGCATTCCAAAGGGATACACAGGATGAGCTAGCGACAGCAGCCACTTGGCATTTCCAACCCTGCAGTGCAAAAGGGGATGTGTTCTAAGCCCTGAGACTTCTTGAATCTCTTGTGATTTTGTCAGGAATACAACTGACAGTATCAGGATACGTACGCACAATCTCTTATTACTGTTTAAACTTAGAAAACAATGCCATATCCTGTGCCAACAGAACTACTATGGGTTATGCAGAATTATTTGTCAGCTCTTTGGAATACCTTTCCTTTTCTGGACAATAAAAACATTATTTCTCCAGCTTCCAGAGAATTACTATTTCTCTGTCATTAAACAGCTGCATGAACCAGGTTATTCACCTACTACTACAACCAAGTCCTCGCTACAAGTGTTGGTTTCCTGAAAGAAGTATTTCTGCATTTTGGTTTATCTCCCTTGACTATAAAAACAGTGTGTGATTTTAAAGTCTTTTTAACATCTCTCAGTATGTGACCATAATAATGCAATCCTTTGTGATAAACAGGAATTTATTAAAGCATCCTGATGTCAAACCAACTTTTTTTATACCTCATGAGACAAAAAGTGAAGAATTTGTACTTTATGGAAGCCAAAAAATACTCATAGATTATACAGATTAGAGGCAAAATTTTATAGCCTGTTTATCATGCAAGACTTTAAAAGAATTGGGTGAAAACTAGCATAAAGGCAATACCATTTTCTGGACCTACAGTGTTTCTGCTAAAAGTGCAATAGGACACTACAGGAGATGCAAATGCCTGCTAAACTGTGACAGCCTTAACCAGTGACTGTAATGCATACAGCATGAAAAGCGATTTAACTTAATACCTCCAGTTCAGGTTTCAGCCTTGAGAAATCTGCATATTCTTCTATTTGTGTTTAATGATGTTGCACAGCATTTGATACTTTTTAGGATCATTACAGTGTCAACTCTCCCATCTTGGCCAACTGGAGATTAAATTCTGTTTCCCTTGTGGTCCCGACTGGATGAAATAGTTACAGAACTGAATAAAGCCAGGATCTGGTTATATCCAGAAATTCAAAACTGCTTTGGCAATTTCAGCCTTTGTGAGTGTCCCTGAAGAAGACAGGGAAGGAGGGTCTTGGTGTGGAGCATGGGACACAGCAATTGTAGTGGTGACAAGATCTGCTGGTGCCCATGGTGCGCCAAACTCACTCCTAACGTGGAAAGGCACTTCAAAAATATGGCA
Source organism: Urocynchramus pylzowi (assembly GCA_013397555.1). Classification (NCBI taxonomy): domain Eukaryota; kingdom Metazoa; phylum Chordata; class Aves; order Passeriformes; family Fringillidae; genus Urocynchramus; species Urocynchramus pylzowi. The sequence goes on along the minus strand of VZRH01000364.1, from coordinate 118,770 downwards.
CTTTAGGGTGGAATCCTTTCCCTGTTCCTCTCTCTGTAACCTCTGCCTGCAGACTGGTGTGAGCTGTGGGTCATCTCTGGTTCCACCTTGTTCCTAGTGTAGTTCAGAAATGCCCTAGGAACAAAGCTGAATGCAGATATCCACGTACCCAGCCAATGCCTTTGGCATCAGGTAGTCATGCTAGCTCTATAAATCTTCAAATATTTTCCAACCTAGCCAGGTGAAAAGCAGCACTGGGGACTCCCTGAGAGCATGGAATGGTGGGAAAAGTAAAATATCTCTGGTCTTTTTCAGGCCAGGAGTTGTTGAGACTGTATCTCCTATTTCTCATCCCAGTGACTGGGCTTTGATGCCCTAAAGTAGGCATAATCTGCAACTCATTGCTCATTCACACTTCAAAAGCACCAATGAAGCCCAGCCCACCCTACGGAGAGAACACCACATCCTGGATACTTTGCAAACAAGCCAAGTGGGTTTTAGGACCTACCACTCTGAAATGCTTTGTACTGGCAGCCCATGGTGATGCCTCTCACAGGCTGTGATGGTGGCACTGGGATTTGAGGGGCCTGTTTTCCACAGAGGTTTTGTGGGGAGCCCAGCAGTTCTGACCAGCAGCTCTGTCACTTCACAGCCAGAAAACTGGCAGCAACTTCTGCCCCTGAACATCTGCATCCTCTCTAGGTTCTCTGGGCCTGTCAGGCAAACAGGTTGAAATGGCTCTGGTTCGAATTAGTCACAAAGGGAACACAAACAAAGGCATCAAAATGTTCTTCAAAAACAGAGTTCCCACAGAAGATAAAAGGCTGTGGAATAGTTTGTACAAGCCTAACTAATGGAGCTTTCACATCACAAATATGACCCAGGAACAAGCCACTGTTTTTCAGGGGATTGTCTGGCCTTTGCCTTTACTCAAAGCCATGCCAAGTGCCAGTCAGTGAAGGAGGAGGCTCTGGCACAGGCAGGAGGGAGGGAGATCCATCTCGGATGTCCAATATAGACTTCACAGAGTAGTTTGGTTGGAAGGGACCTTAAAGACCATCTAGTTCCAAGCCATGGGCCACAGACAGGGACATGTTCCACTAGACCAAGTGGCTCAGAGCTCAACAGCCCCTCTTTCAACAGCAACACCTCCTTCCAGCCCATCAGCAACAGACCCCTGACTTTCCACTGGCATCTGCCCACCAAATGCCAGTCCTCTAAAGGAGAACATATTAGAAGGAGGTGGGTGGCAGTGGTCTGTCAGCAGTTTATCAGGCTGAAAACAAATAGGGAAATTCTTCGGTTCCAGAAGAATGAAGGAAACCCAAGATTTGCAACAGTCTGAAAAGTGCTGAAGGACTCATTAGAAAAAAGAGACTGCAGTCAGCCCGGGGTAAGGCTGCAGATCTGGGACCTGAAACTGGACAGGTGAGAGAAATATTCACCATGCTGACAGGGAAACTGGTCCTCACACAGAAAAAACATTTTCCCTGGAATCAGTCAGATGTAGTCATGCCTGACTGGAGCTGATGTTTCTAGTATTTGTTTCAGATTATTGTTGCTTTTCCTTCTCTGAACATGCCGTGTTTTACTTGTGTGACTTTTGCCATTATACGAACTAAAGTAATAATTTCTTCTTTTGTCTTATGCTCAGCAATTTGGGCAGCACACTTCACTGGGACCATAGAGCTCCAAAACTGATGAGACAGGCAAGAACATGAAAATGACAAGAGAAACCCCACTGTGTTTGCTCCAAGCCCTGCCACCAGAGCCACTCTGCTAAAAAGTGACCTAGAATTGCAGGTTATGACCAAACCCTGGTTCCCATATTTAGAACGAAAAAGCATTTATAAAGCAGGTGCCAAGATCTTGAACCTGTTAGCTGGTTTTCTATTGCATTGTTGAAATTTTTGTCATAAGTGGTTTTTTATTTGGAGGTGGTGACAGGAAAAAGTATCTTTTTTCACTTTTAACACTAAGCCAAAAATCCCAAACCTGCTCATGGTCCTCTTCATTATGCAAACAAAACAGTTACCTCTCTCTCCCTTGAAGCAAGTATATACATTCTCTGCACGCTAAAATACCAAAACAATCAGGGGCAAACTTTTAAGTACTAAAAGAAGTTCTACAAGTACGCTACATTTGACTGAAAGAAGAAAAAACAAGTATTACAGCAAAATGCCTCAGAGGAGTTAATAAAGGACTGCATCTGGGTGGAGCCTCTCATGTCCTCCTCAGTAATTTCTTCCCTCCAGTATCATGCAATGTTTTGTCACTTCACTTTTTGTGCTCTCCATCAAGTTAATGCTTGCTTAGCCAATTCCTTCCCCCAAAGTAAACACAAGGATGTCATTGTAGAACTAGCATTTAGTGGTCTTGCAAGTTTTACACACAGCTTGTGCATATGAACAGAGTGGTACCTGTGGCAGGGAAACAGCTCTTATCAGAGGCACTGATGCAACTGGCAAAGGCAGTTTTTGAACATAAAGGTCCTTCTGAGATTTAACCCATGACTACAACTTTGGTGGCATTGCTTCCAAGACATGCTTATTTGTTTGCAGTACTTCTTCTCTGCCCCTGGGTCTGTCCACACTCTGCCAGTGCTGTCAGGCCAAGGCCTATTGCCACTGGGGCCAATTCCTGGGCAGAAGCGTGGTCCTACACACTAATGAACATCATAAAGGAGCAGCAAATGATGCAGGTGCTCAAGGGTGAAAAGCTATTGCCATTGACTGACCTGGTGGTCTGTTGCATTGGAACAAGCACAGATCAATTCCAACACATTTCTGGCTGCATGGAAAAAAACCCTGAAGTTGTTTTCTTTCAGTTGACTGCTTCTCACACAAGTCCTTCCATCGGGGACTTAAACCCCCACTTGTAGCCTTTGTTTAAACAGCTCCAAATTATAAACATGAAAGTGCAGAAAAAATTGAACAAGAAGACAGGACAGAAAAGTTGAATGAGCATTGGCTCTTCTTATTTTAATGAAGAAATATTTCAAGTTAATATCAGTGCATATTTAGAAATAGCATGTGATACTCCCAATGCCAAATACATCAGCAAATTACAGTTTCAAAACTTTATAAATTAATGGCAAGGAAAAAAAAAAAGATTAACATAGAGAATAAGGTTCAAAATAAACATCCTGTTTGTTTGCTGCACTGTGTCAATTATATTCCTGGTACTTAAACAGCAAGAGAGATCCAATATTTCATGTAATTAGGCTCTCCAAAATAGCAGTTATTTTCCTACAAATGAATTAAGCACTTTGCATTTATTTTTGATGTATAATTAAATGTTATTCTTAGCTGTTACAAAGAAATTTAGCCATGTCAGAATAAAATTTCATTCCACGACTGAAAAAACTCACACTAACATAGGAACGCTGCCTTCTCATTATACCCACTGGTAACAGTCAGCTGAGAATAGGAAGAACTACATGTAAGCAATTTGGCTGTTACATAAAATGGCTTTTTTTTTTTTTTTGTTTCACAGCCTCATAACAATACTGTTTTTCAACATTGTTCCCAGTCATTGTTTTCAAAATGGTTCATCAACATATCCTGAATCAATCACCGATATAAATAACTCCAGTGACAAAATCCATTATGAAAGGACACAGAACTGCAAACTGAAAGTTGTACTGAATGATTTTAAGGTGGAACTGTAATTCCTCTGTAATACTCTATTGAAAAAAAACAAACCCAAAACCAACTCCACATGGTAAAACCTTTAATTAACTGGCAATGGTGGAATCTGAAAAACTGAGATATAATTTAAAGAGATGTTTAACTCACAATGGACTCTAAAGCAAGACAAATCATACTGAAGCTAGAAAGAGATGCACATTTAAAGCTTGCAAGTGTGATATAAAAATATTCTCTAGTTTTTTAATTTTGATACAGGGAGTCCAATTCCCTAATGTAAGAAGATAAAATACATCTTCGTTCCTACACCATTGCTGTACATATAGACTGTTCCCTTGAATCAGGAAATGGCTTTCCCCAACAAAGATACCAGCCTTGGGAATCAAAGACTTTCATAGGGTTTGTTGATTTTGCTTTTTAAAGTATATTTTCAAGCAGGTGAAATACTGATAGGATATGCATTTTGTTGACTATTATCTACTGTGCAAACCATATACATCAACCCCATAACTTCAACCTAAGTGCAGTCTGCATGGCCTAGAATGACTCAGAATCTAGTGGGATACTACAGCACAGAGATGACTGCCAGCCTATGGAACACCAGGCTAAATAGGTTAGTGGGAAAGGCACACGCTCAGATTTACCAGGAACACCTGAAGTTCCTCGTTACAGTGATTCCATGCACTTCTCAAACGACAAGGTTTGCTTCCAGAAAATCGTGAGGTAACAGGAAACTTCTGCTTGTGGCACGTACACATGGAGGAGTGTGAGCTCAGCTGAGAGCTCAGCTCGTGGTGAGAGGGGTAATGCAGACACAAGGGAGGCTACAAGGGTTCTGGCCAGAAACAAAAACTTCACATTTCCTTACACTGCACACATTCCTTTTATGCACAAATGCGAGGTGCGCAAAATAAGCCGTTTGCTCGGTACAATTTAATGTTTTGCATATGTAAAATAATCACCTAATACTGCAATATAATCAAAAGTCATGCACTAGATAAACAGAGCTTCTTCCCCATGAACAACAGTTCACAGGAAGATTTTATTCTGCTTCTGGTAACATCTCATGATTTGCCAGCTTACACAGTCCCTTTTAAAGAACACAGTATTTAGTGAAAACTGAAGAGCAAAATTAAGGAAAAAAAAAGGAAAATTTTGATTTTAGTTGTGATACAGCTGGGATAGATGCAACTGAGCTGCTGTAATGCACCAAAGAGTAACAAAAATTCAACATGAATATCAGAAGAATAAATATATACCCTAAATTAATCTCTGTAAATACATTCACAGGTCCACATAAGACACCCTTATGCATAACTCATACTTCTTCAAATCTGCAAAGAGAGATAGATGTTAGTTCATGGGGAAAGCAATTTATCATATGACTCAGTTTATCTGTCATTATTCCAGCAAAAATCAGTAGCAAATTTGAAAATCTACATTTATTTTCCCCAGACCAACCACACAGAGGCTTAAGTCACAAAATCTATTATTTCCAATATTTGATCAATAAGGCTTTATTTACACTTTTTTTCTATAAAGTCAGGAAAAAATTTGGTGCAATGTGCAAGAAAAGACTGCACATTTCACTGATTGGAGACTAACATCTGCTTATGGTTTAATGCTAACCCACAGGCAGCCAATTAAAGTTCCATATATCCATGTTTTTACATATAGTTTCCTTCCAGATTCCGTCAGAAGCATACTAGCAGTCAGGCCACCTAAAAACAGCAAAGATGGCAAAGTTTTCTTGAGGCTTAGCTTGGAATGAACACTTTTCCCAGGGAACTTATTTCTTCTTTTAGAATCCTTTGCATCATAAAATTCTATTAGTAACCTATAAGCAGAGAAAAAGGAGATGGTCAAAGTCAGACAGTAAGACATTTTAAGCAAACTTACTTTCATCCAGTAACTGCTTCTAAAGAAATACTTTTAGCAAATGATCTCATAATATGTAGCAGCTCCTCTGTAACAAGTTCAAACAATGAGTACACCTTACGAATATGATGCACATAAAAATACTCAACCTGAACCTTGTAAGCATTAAGGCCATATTTTCCTTGTGGACAAACTGCAACAGTGAATATAAAAGTTGACAAGAATTGTTTTCATTCAGCATTTAGCAGAAAAGCCCAGAGCACTGTACAATATTGTATGACAAAACAATACACTGAGCACCAAAGGAGGAGGAAGAAAAAGTATCTTCATAAAATAAATTAATAAATAACAAGGACTCCAAGTACATTAATATATTGGAAGGTAAACATGCAAAAGTAATATGCTGCATCACTGGTTTAGTAGCAACTTTTTTCCTCCTAGTTTTAAAAAACAGTAACAAATGGGTCTGGAAATTCTGAAGTTTTGTTTTAACTATCTCTAAATTTGCCCAACAGACTGCTTTGATCCCAGGAAAGATGTTCCAGTGAACAGGAGCTTACAATGATACATGCATGATTCAGTTTTGTTCACTTTCACTAGATAACTAAAGGGACAGACACTGGACAGTCTTTTATTTTATGTATCAGCTCCTTATCTATTTAAATTAAATTCAGACTTTCTATTTTTCCTAAGTGGTGATCCTAAATGTCTAATACACTTTAGTGAGACTGGCAGAACAATATTAAAGCACAACAGAACTGAAGAACCAGCAAAATTTCTGTCTCACTCAAAATATTCAAGGATTTAGAAAGTAAACAGATTCAGCTCCCTCAAGCAGGACTTCAGATCTGGCAAATTAAACCATCATTTCTCAAACAATACGTAAATCCTACATTTAGGCACAAAGTCCTTCTGGAGAACAAGGTCCCCCCACGTCCCTGCATATACTCACTAGTGACCTTATCTGGAGATGCTGGAGGAAGCCAGGCACTTAACATCTGCCACAAATCAAAAATGGACAGATGAATCTTCTACTTCACCTTGTTTCCCCAGTGAAGGTAGGAATTTTGGGGTTAACTATGTTTGTATCCAGTCGCTGTCTGGATGAAAGATTTGTAAACAATTTTGGCAGAAGAGTAATCTCTGTTGAGTGATAGAGGGGCAGATCAAAACCTGACCCTCTATCACTCCAACTTAACACTGATTACAAGGGCAGAATCACACTGCTTTTTCTTGCTTGCCTACCACAGGCATGTTACATTCCTGCACAGGACTTTACTATGAGAAGATGAATGGAGAGTATTCAGATGAATGAGTCTTGCCTGGAACGTGGACTCACACTTCTTCAATCTAAAGAAAGTCAAAACCCAAGGAATCCCAACCTCCTCAGCAAAAGGTTTAAGCACAAGGTTATATTATATTGTATATTAATAGGAGTACCAACATCACCCCTCCTCAGGAAGCCCTACAGCAGGCACTACTCGTAACACAGAAATCATGGGTATATTTATTAATATAAAAGCAATAAGACAGACTCTTGAACAGAAGGTTCTACATATTTCTACTCACTTATCCTTTATTTCAAAACGTTCATGGAGCCACCTTCTCATATACATCTGCTCTTCTGGAATGTCCTTCAGATCAATTCGGTCAATGAAAATATGAACTCTTGGGCATTCCTTACAAAGAAACTCTGAGAAGAGAGCAAAACAACATGACTGAGTTAAAAAAACACTGAGTTATCAATACACAAAAAAAATCTGACTGTAAGTGCCTTGGAAGCCTAGCTTCAGTGCTCAAAAACCTTCCCTCCTTATGTTTGGATCCTGAGCACTTCACTGAACTTAGAAACCATCTGGCCTATACACCTGAATTGGAGGACCGCTATCATGTACAACATGGAAGAACTGTCCAAAAATGCACCTTGCTAACTGTAAAAGGCTGTGCTTGAAAATATTAGCAATCTACTCACTCAATAGTGTCAGATGCGTAACTTTGATGTCATAAAGTTATCTATCCTACAATTTTGTTTAAAATTAGTAATCCTCCTTGCTTGTCCTTTTTAAAATGTAAATTTTGTTTGCTGCTGGATGACAAAATTGAAATTATAGTGATTTCCCAAAGCATCTCCTGGAGAAAGTATGCTTCAGTTTAAGCAATAACCTATCATTAAAAAGTGTAATAGGGAAAAAGACTCAGAACAAAATGCTGCTTTCCATTTTGCATCCCTTCATTTTTCTTCTGTCTCACAGAGCTTGAGACAGCCCTATTGCAAACTGACTCCCCCCTGCCATTTCCTCAATTTGTCCCTAGACAAACTTACCAAGCAAGCATTAATGACAAACAAAACTCCATTACTCAAATGGCACTATGGGATTTCTTACAACTAACAAGTGGTAAAAATACTAGGCATGATTACTGTAATATATTGCATGCTGTAAATGTGAAATCCTGTGCAGTGTGAATTGGTAACCATTTGCATTTATCAGTAGCAAGGGGTATGGCAGTAACCACAGTACCCCTGGACAGAGATATGCATGACGTGAGGATAGAAGTCCTCAGAAATTTGGATAGTCATCCTATTTTGAAAAGGGAGCAGAAATGCCTTCCTACTATACATACAGGCAACAAATGTAACACAGACTGGGTGGTCCCTTTAGGTTGTTGACATTTTTCGGACAGCAGTGCAGATGCACAGAAGACTTTGACCCGTAACTGTAAGGGGTATCTGGAGGAATGAATGTGCAAATAAATTGTTACAGCATGTACATCTTTATTGTTGTCTGCCAAAGCAGATATCCCCCTATTTGTTTTTCATCTTTACAGGATTATTGATTTGTAAGGACTTTGCTGTAAAAACAGTCCTTATCACATACTAGAAATTGCCTTAAGGAATTTTAAAAGCCTGTTCATGCAAATATGTGTGTGTGTTTGCAGAGGGGGAGGGAAGGAGAAGAGATAAAGGGATCCCTAAGGTCTTGAGGCACTTGGATACAGAAATCTGTAAGGTGCTGTGTGTGGTTCTGTCCAGACATCATGCACAGAGCCCTTCACCAAACCACAGCGTAAAGGGAGCAACATGGCCCCACACCATCAGCTGGAGAGCTGGATGAGGGCTCCTCCAGCACCAGTCCCTCTCTTGGCCATGGAGCAGCAAACACAGCTGTTGCCAAGAGGTTTCTGGTAGAACCTTCTCCTGGCTACAGCTATGAGATGGCAGTTAAGTACATAAGATGGCAAGTTAAGGACTCAGTCCAGAATGATGGTACATATAGGCGTTTCCTTCAGGTTTATGTGCAATGCTTTTACTACCCACAAAGAAATCGATGTTATCTAAAAGAAATTTTTCTTCTCTTGCTTTAATGTGAAGAAAGGATTTTGCAGGGCTGTTTCTCTAAGGATACTATCCAGGCCACTACATAAAGGTCATTGACTATATGAGCACCTAAAAGCGTTCTATTAATATCTTAAAATGACAGATGTATTATCTATGTCTTAAATGCTTATAATGTTCATAATGTACAAATCCTCTTTTGAGTGGCATTACCTATTAAGTGGAACATTCTAACAATATGCAAAACTGTATCTAGAAAACAAATGTCTGGAAGCCAGATGATCTGGTCTTTTTCTGTACTAGGCTCCTATAAAAAGCATCTATGGTATGTGTATTCAGTTAGAGCTGAAGATCGAGCTTTAAAAGATACTTAAAACATTCTGTGCATTGTATAGTGTATGTTTCTTTTGCTTCATAGCACATGGGTTGTTCTGCATAGGAACAAATAAGTCTTTAGTGATGTTACTTATAACTCAGTTACAAATAATTAAGGAAAATGATAAACCAATCAAAACTCAAGACATAAGTATTTAAAAATAAACACCTTCCCCTATCAAAGCTGAAGTATAGCAACTCTACAATTCTACTTCAACAACAAAATCCCCTCCTCAAATATCTGAGTGTTGTTGCTGGCTTTCCACCTTAGGCCCAAGTTCCAATGCAAGCTGATTCTTACCACTTCCCACTCTGGTCTTCAACCACTCTAAATTGACTCCCCATATGTGAAGGTCCTAAACTTTGTCATTATTTCCCATCTTTGTAAATCCCACTGCTTTTTCCAACAACCTCACCCTCCCTTTTAAGTTTGACTTAGTTCAGCCTCACTCAGGGCTGTGTGATCTGCTACTTCAGGTGCTACCCTGGGGAAGGTCATGATTCCCACACATTGATTCAAAGCCCTTTTATCCAAAGCCTGGGTATTCAGAACATCTGCAGATGATACTGTAATGCACACAGTCAGCCAAGTCAGGTAATCTGACTAGTATTTAATTATCCAATTCAGGTCAGTGTTCAGTGCAACTAACCAAACTTTTCTTCCCCCAATCTACAGTGTTACAGCAATCACATAAGAACACCATTGGATAAGGACGACACATTGGAGGTTGATTGTGAGAAGAAACAGCTGGATTTTATCACCATAACCTCCAAAGGTTTGTGGTGGTCCCATGACCCTTAATTTCACATTAGCTTAACTCCCAAAAGACTTATGTAATTAAGCTAAGAAACAAAATCTTATTGAAGCAATTTATTATGCACAAATTACATCCAACTTCAGGGACACTAGCCCTCAAGGCCAACATCTGACAGGCTTTTCAGATTCCTAAACTTGCCAGAATTTGTTATAATTAACAGCAGGAACAAGCAAGCCTGAACTTTTCTTCAAGAGACAAAACAGAAATGCAAATCATGCATTACAAGCAAACATTATGTTGGGGATAGCATTAGTCAAGAACCCTGTACAATTTGGGTTAAATGAACACTAACAACTTGTGTGGGAGCCAAATGGACTGACTTTCGTGTGGGAGATAATTTCCTAATAAAACTTTCTATCCGGCTAAATAATAGATACAAGCACAGAATGTTTCTAATGCTTCTAGTGACCAAGCACAGCAGAAGGAAGGAACTGAAAATTATAATAAAGTGGATTAAGCATTTTTTGTTATTGAGCTGCGACACTGCACTGTATCCCTCCTTTGGTGAGTCAGGATTCACACTAACACAAGGCTTCAGAGGGGGAATCACTGCAGCCCTGGGATTAACAAATGAGGTGCAACAGACTCCAGGAAAGGAATTAAATCCATGGAATTTTTAATTGCAAACCAATATTTGGGGCTCCTGCAAAATTCTACCAGTTTTCAACTCCTCACCTTCAAAAGCCAATTAATTCTCTTTGGAATTACCAGCATTACCAGGGAAACTGAGGGAGGTGAGAAGCTCCAAAGCACCAACGTATCTGTAACTCAGAAGGGACAAACAACTGGCCTCAGAATACCTTCCCCTTCTGAACCATAAAAAAAATTCATTCCACCACTCCAAATTATCTGCCTTGTCCCTTAAGAAAGTTGTGACAGCAGTGTTACACTTAAACAGATATTCCAGTTTTCAATTACTAATGAAGTCTATTTTTATATGCACTTTAAATATGACAGCAATAAAGTAGCTCAGATTTCAACCTCCTACACTGGCTCTTCTACTGCAATGTAATTGTTGCCAAAGTCCTTCAAAATTAAGAACGGACAAACTGAGGCCTGACTTAGTTGTGTTGACTTAGAGAGCTCCCAAATCTCTCATGTTTTAACAGATTTCAGTAATGTTTGTGATAAAATGACAGTGATATCACAGGAAGATGAAATCTGAATAATATGTATTTATTCTAAATAACTATCATTTCAAATGTGTAAAAATACATCTCTTCAGTAAGAGAACATTGTGTATTGTGGTTTGTATAGTTTTACAGGCAAAACCACGACAGCAGAGACATTCCTCTGAACTGTAGATTCTTTCTCCACTTCTTAAACTTGCATTAGTCTGGACTTCAGCGTTCAGCTACCAAAGCAGTTTGTAAACTATGTCCTCTTCAAAGAAAGAAATCCCATCTCTCCACTTCCATTTACTTTGTACACCAAAGTAGCAATCAAACAGCAAAACAAACATAAATTTAAGTGCTGCGTTATTTCTCAACTTCATGCTTTCCATCATCCCAAGCTGAGCTGACAGGAAACTATTTCACGACTTGCTCTAACAAAATAAAGCAGCAGTAGAGCAAAGCAGCACTAGACAGGAAAGCAAACATCCCAGGCCAGCGGAGGTTGGTCGCAGGAGTCGCCCCGGGCAGCCGTGGAGGAGCAGCACCAGTACCTGCGAGTACTGCGGATGTAGGGAAGCGTGGAGGGGATGCTGTGCAGCCCAGACTGAAGCTCATGGCCAGGAAACAAGCCTGCACTTGAGGAATAGAGCTCTCAGGAATGCTGCCAATACCTTGTGCAAGGACTTACATGCACACAGAGATCAGTGCCCCCCTGCATGCACAAGGGGCACAGCGTAAGGAGGATACAGCTCAGGAGATGGATGTTTTGAAGTGAGAAATGGGATGCACCTGGATCATTATTAGGCCAAGAAGCTGGCCATGAAAACTAAAAAAATGGAGACTGCTTCAGCTGGTAGTTGGGAAAGACTGAAAGTCAGAAAAAGCAACTTGTTCAGATGGATGTAACATGAGGTGGATGTAGCTAAATTCATTGTGGAGGTAAGATTCAGAAGTGGCTCTGTACCAACATGGGGAGCCTAAATATGAAGGCATTACAAGAATTACTGGCACCTAGAGATCACTCCTTCCTGTAACACAGGCATCCTGGTGGGCTTCCAGGAGTGGGCAATGTTACCAGACTACCAGGAATGACAGAAGAGGATGTACAAGCGAGGGTAGGGTGCTGTGCTATTATACTTTATATAATCTTTCATGCTTTATATAAAAAGGGGACAAAAGCACAATAAAGTTCCTGTGGATAGAAAATCCAGATTCTACTTGAATATATACAAGATAAGTAATAAAATGATTTCCAAGTAAGCTTAATAATAGTGAGCAGAAACTGTGAAACCAGACTGAGACCTGCAAGTTCAGGAATGACAGCAGGAGTGTGAGATTCCAGCTACCTTTATTGAACTGCATTGATACTTCAGCAGGAAAAGCAGAGGGAAAAATCCCAAATAAACCCAAATGAAGATGACCCAACCAATTGGATAAAAACATCCAAGGAGAAAAAAAAATATTTCCTGGAAGAACTAGTAAGTAAGAAAACCCACAAGAAAAGATGCTGTTCCTGGTGTGGTCTTGTTCTGCAACCACAATACAATTAATTTCAGTGTTGTAGAGAAAGAATCCAGCACAGAAATGCAGAATTCTTTGGGGTTGACCTCTTCTCCCAGGCAACTAGTGACAGGACAAGGGAAATGGCCTCAAGCTGCAATACACAGGAAGTTCAGGCTGGATGGATATTAGGAAAACTTTCTTCACTGTGGTCAGGCATTGGAACAGGCTTGCCCAGGGAAGTGGTGAAGTGGTAATCCTTGGCAGTGTTCAAAAAATAAGCAGATATGTCACTTTGTGATAAGGTTTAGAGCGTGTGGGTGGTGTTTGGTTGAAGGTTGAACTTCATGATCTTAGAAGTTTTTTCCAACTTTAATGATTCTATGAATTTAAGGAAGTACACAATGGGAGGGAAGGCAAAGTGTCAAAACACCCTAAAATATACAGTCCAAATGAAGGCAACCTAGAAGCTATTAAAAAACTCACCAAATACCAAACCCCAGAAAAACTTGTAATAGAAGCTTGCATAAAACATGTGTAACACTGCAAAACTAGAAGTCTGTATGGGTCTGAAAAGCAGCTGTATGACTTTAATGGGAAAATCAAGGAGGCTACCATGATACTCCTACCTTCTTCTACTCTTCAAGGAATGGAAAGCTCATCCAAATAAGGAAAAACCACAAAACTGCTCAAGCCAAATGTAAACATAAATTTAAGAGGACTAAAAATGAACTTGAAAAGTAGAAAGGGTGCTCTATTTAAACTTCTTTTCAGTATATTAAAAGCAGTAAATTTGATAAGCTACTGGTAGGACTGGTGGATGACAAAAGTGTGACATGGTTGAGTATAATAAATGACAAAAGCACTCATGGTCAAGTATAAGCCCATGCAAGAGAAGCCCATATATCTGCTTGCATCATTCTTTCTTGTTGAAAATGTTTGATTCCTACACCCACTACATTCTTTGTACCAGATCATTCAAAGGAACTAGATCAATAAGTAAACAGACAGAAAATATTAGACTAAATATAAATAAACAAGTCAGATGTCAGGAAGTCACCAAGACCAGACAGCATTCATCCAGAAGCTCTCAAATGTAGAATTTAAAAACAAAGATGTGTAACCTATCATCACAAACAGCCATTGTGCCAGAAAAACTGGGAGTTTCCCTTCTACAAATGAGGACTTTAGAGATGGTGCTGGGAAATACAGAAATACAGACCAGAGTCTTACATCACTGGGTAAAATGACAGGTCTGTAATAAAATCACTGAGCACACAGATAATCACAGTCTGTTGAAAAAGATTTGGTGTGGATTCTGTAAAGGGAAATCCTGTTCCATCAACTTGCTGGATTTCTACAACAGTGTCAAGGACCAGGTGGATAAAGAGGATTTACTAAAACATGATATTTTTGAATTTTCATAAAGCCTCTGACAGGGTTCCACACTGAAGACTATTAAAAAAATTAAGCTGCCACAGGATTAGAGGAAATGATGCTTTAAAGACTGAAAGCTGCTTAAAGGAGAGGAAGCAAATGGAAGGCCTTAAGGATGGAAAAGACTTGGCAACTGGGGTCCTCTGAGGATTGATGACAGGACTGATTTTACTCTGTTTCATGACTGAGGAGTTGAAGAAGGGAGCAAACTGTGAATGCTCCAGTTTTTCACATCTCTTTCAGAAGACCCTGAGCTCTTTTGGGTAGTCAAATGTTGGCTGAACTTCAAAAAGCCCTCAAAGCTGAACAAACAGGGCAAAAATGTGGCAGACAAGCTTCAGTGTAAACAAACACGGGGAAAAAAAATAACTGAAACCCTGATTACATGGCTTAACTTGGAATTGGTGGTTACAATCTGGGAGTTGCTGACCCTTCCCTAAAACCATCCTCTCAGCAGCAGCCTCAAATCCCCCAAATACTGGGCAGCTTGAGGAAGGACATCAAGAACAAGGCAAAGAGAGTCACTCTACAGATAAAGATTATGAATCCACATTTTAAATACCGTGTGCACTTCTGGTCTCTGCATCTGAAGGAGGATGTAGTGGACTCAGAGAAGGCCACAGAAAAGACCAACTAAAACAATTAAGGAGGAAAAGTACCTCCGTTACAAAAAAGGAGACATGAAAAAGGCCAAATTTTCAGTTTGGAGAAGGGAAGCAGAATGAAGGGTATGACAGCTTAAAAAACCCATATATATACATATACATAAAAATAAAAAAAAATTTTAAAAATCCTGAAGATGGCAGGTAAGAACTATAGCTCTACAAATCCTGTAAATTCAAAGGTAAATAATCACTTGCCTGTATCTTCCTGAAGATACTGAGAGCTAAAGAATCTTAGAAAATGGTATCTATAGTTCGCTATACTGATATTAGCAATGGAGAGCAGCATAGTGTCATTGTAAGTTGTCTTGCTCTTCCAAGCTGGTCTCTGATGAAGACCCACAGAACTTGCACATTATAGCTCACTGAAACATTCTTTGAGTGGCTTTAATCTAACAGATGCAGTCTGGCCTTTGTACTACTCTGTAACAATATGTGAATATTGTATGTTGGCCGAGTTAGGAGGCTTCCTACAAAAGCCTAACAGTTATTGATCAAAAGGCTGCCAGGAACAGAACCTGGACCAGGTTAGGTCTGTGGAGTACATCTAAAGGGTATCCCACCACTGGTAACTAAAAAAGAGCAAATTCAGGAGACATCTGTGTCTTCCCTGGAACATTTTTAAAGTTTCAGAAGTGAAAAAAAATTTCAAAATATGCAATTAAGAAAAAAAAGGCAACAAAAATTACAAGGAGTGGACCAGTTCAAAACTATGTTCTATATAGCAAAAAACCAGGATCTATTAGGAACTATGCTAGTACTGCTAGCATTGATGTTTTTGTCTTTCTTTCAGACAGTCTATTTTGATAAACAGAGAACAGCACCACAGAGTAGAATAAAGGACTGTGGTACATAAAAACTCCAAAAATAAACACAGACTCTCAAAGCAGCAACATATTTTGGCCAAACCTGACGGTGAGAAGAAGTTAAAGTTGTTTTTGTTATCCTCAGGGTTTAGATACCCTTTTGCATAAAGATCAGGAGTTCCTTGAGCCTTTGTAAATAAATGGCTGCTTGGGGAGTGGAAAGATTCCTCTCACATGTATAAGAGGTCCAGGGTGCAGGGTAGTTTTATGAATCTCCAGTGTAAATACTTTCAAGAGCCTCTTGTGTAGCAGAGGTTTCCTGATGACCGTTTGTTTTCAAATCACAAATTCCCAAAGGGAAGCTACAGAAGCACTACAGATGCTTACCTTCAGTAAGAGCTGCTTGGGAATAACTGAGATACACAATAATCTGGTTTACAATCAGAGGAACACATGCCTGGGGCTCAGAAGGAGTTGCAGAGGGTCATTACCCCCAACAAGTGGGTGTGAGCACACAGATACAGTGCCCACAGGTGTCTGTCATTTGGGAAAAGTTAGACACATTTAAGGTTGCCTGAATCTTGCATTCTTCCTTAGGTATCCAAGATTGGCTGATGGTGGAAACAAGAAACTGAGCTACAGGAATTCCAAACACATCCAATTCCAAAGTTGACATCTTTGTGTTCTTGTTTTCAGATGGACAAAGAAGCAGAGGTGCTACTCATGCTCAGACTGACCTTCATTTTCTCTGATGAACTACATCAAGGCTTTCATACACTCCCATAAACTGATGCTGCTCTTTGGCAACATGTGGTTTTTGACCAGAAGTACAATGTTTAATTCTTACAGTATGAAAATAATTTGCATTTACCCAGACTGTCCCTTATCTGCAGAATATTGATACATATGCCCACATCTGTGTTGAAAGTGCCAGTACAAAATTTAAAAAGTGCCTTCCCCAAATTAACAGACAGGTTTTCATGTCACTCAAACTACTTCTAATAGGGAATTACAGGGGGTCTAAAAATGACAGCTCTAGTCCTATGGAGGACAAGTGAAAATCCATTCAATTAAAACTGAATGATAGTTTACCTTGTGGAATACCTGATGAAGTCATGTTATTAAAAGAGTTTTATTTTGCACAAAATAAAACTAGGGTTTGAAAAGAAAAATGTCTTATAGAATATCACAGAATCACAGAATTCTTAGGGTTTGAAGGGATCTCTGGAGATCATCCAGTCCAGCCTCCACAGAACTATGTTGCCAACTAGTGTTAGCAAAATTCCTCCAAACATCACACTGTAAATTTTACATATTGAAATATGAAAGGTAATTATTACTTAAACTCTGCTTGAAAAGATTCAGAATGACAAGTTTTTGATGTGAGGCTTACTGTACATGCTAAAAAGCCATCCTACACATGATACAAATCTCACCAATGCTAACATCCAGCCTGAGGTCTAATCTACATCCTTTCTTTGGTTTCTCTAAAGCAAATGACATTTACTCTTTAATATTCTTTCATGCAATAGAAGATGACAGCTAGCAGAGATCTGAAGAGATTATTAGTAATTTCATAACTATAAAACTTACTTTGGACTGTTTCATACTTCTGTTAATGTTTATCAGATTAATAATTTAGCTTTTTAATTGCTTCATTGATGGTTACATCTGTAACCATGTGCTTGTTATCCTTCTTTGGACCTCGAGAGACAATGGATGTGAACAAATGTGGGCCACAGTCCAGACAAAGACTGTTTTCTATTGCTCCAGTTTCTTTTCTATAGTCTTGTCTTTTCTATAGTCCCTGTCTAACGGGGTCCTAACAAAAGTGCAAGCTTTTGGAAAAGTGTACTTTCCCCGAGGGAAGTTAGGCCAGTCTGACCTTCTCAAGTTATACTGATCAAAGTGATGTACAGATTTTCAGAAATGCTCACATACACAGGCTTTCAAAGTGTTTGTTCTGGAACTGATATACAGCAGAGTCAATAACTCTCAAGAATTCCTCTGACTTCTTTAAGACAGAGTCTATATATACTTGCTATTTTTATTCAGTGTTTATCATTGTCACATGCTGCTATTTCACACACTCTTTCATCTACAATGGCCAGATAAATACCATCTGGTTACACTAAAGCCTTCAGGCAGAATAATAAAGATGTAGATGTGTACATAATGCTCTTTCAGGTGCAAGAATGATAACAGTTCCCACGTCCCATGAGACCTGCCTTTTAACACCAGACTAAGCTGGATGTGAATGCTTAGCACATTTATTCAGAAGGGGGGGGGGGGAACTACATTCTCATCCTTTCTTCCCAAACTTATTTCTGCCTTTCACTTGATGATAATGTAGTAAAACAGTATCAACAAATGCAGCACAAGTTTCTCCTCCTCCTTTTCCCTTCTCAATAGTTCCTCCAGTACCCGAGATGTCCTTCAGCTGTGCCACAGTGCCCACGTGATTGTTAGCATCCTATTCTAATGAGCACAAATAAATACTGCCTGGCAGGACCATGATGTTCTGTCATTAATGATCTGGACAAGCCATCTTCAGGAGTAGAGAGAGGGGAGAAACCTGTGGGAAATTGATATTCTTTGGAAAGGCTGCCATGTGCCAGATAAACTTCCACTGGAAACGGACCAAGATCCAAACTTGTAATAAAGGGAATGAATAAATGGTAAGAAAAAAATTCCATCCATTGGTTACAACTGGATATGAAGCAACAGCAGACAGCAACATCCCTGTGTAAAGCTAATCTAGTCTTAGTCACTGTCGAAGACGAATCAAATCTGATGTCTTCTAAAACAAACTTACCACTGAAAAGTGCCAAAAAAATATTAACATGCATAAGTAGTGTCAAAAAGCTCAACACATTTGAAAGTATATACTACAATAATTTGCCTGCTCTAAAATGGCACCATGTTATATCAGGTATGTCTGGCATTCACTGTTCTTATGGTGAAATGTATACTATGCTGTGTTTTAATCCTATGGAGCAAGTCAACAGTGTACTTAAGATTGCTGGACTTAAAAAAAATTCAAAAATTGAATTTTGCTACGAAAGACTACTTAGACTAAAAGTTGTATACTACAAAATTTAAAAAGCAACTCACCTTTTCTTCAGAATTTTTTCCCATTCACATTTTGCTAACAAAATTTCTCAGACAAAGTGCGCTAGTACTCCTCTAAGTCACTAAAATATTCTTTTTAATCTGTTTCATTTACTACTGAAGACAACAGCCAAGAGCTGATGATGTCCCAGGTAAATATGGTTTTTTCCTGAAATGGCACAGGCTCTTCTGAAGAATTGAGATTTATAGAACTAAAAGCAAAATGCATTTCAAGAAACACTGTATCTGTGTGGAATTCAGATTTCATTCACATGGGAAATGTCATAGTATGGGAAATAAAGTCCTCAAGTATAGTTGTGTTTATCAGAAGTTTGTTTTCCATGCAATAAATTTCCATCAGTGTTGCTGGATTGAAAAAGACATGTCAACCTTATCTTTTAAAAATTACCAGGATTGCACTGCCATTTTATTCCGATGAGAATGAAAAACAAAATTCTCAACCAGCCCTTACACAAATATGAAACGTTCATATGAAATAAGATGTCCTTTTCATGTGTGTATAACTCAATTTAGCACTGTGAAAGAGAAATAATGCTAAAAAATGCATAAGTATGCCTAATTCATTTCTTGTTATGTTCCTGACAGACCAGTTGCTGGACTTCTGCATAACAAATGGTGAAATGATCTTGATCTCTTACAACAGAAATTGTTTGTCTGTCACTTTGTGTCTGGAGAGCCTAAAAGAATGACAACTATGTTCCACACTGTAATTCATAAAGTGTTCTTAACCTACATAATTTATATTATATGGAATACATGTGACTGCCACAATAGCATGGAACGCAATGTTGATCTATAATGGATATATCATTTATCTGCTCTGTAAGGGGTAACAGCTGGTTGGCTGCACTTCATTCTGTATTACTGACTTATTTTCACCCCAAGGCTGAGCCAGTAATTACCCCAGCCCTAACAGTAAGCCTGTCTGAAAGATATGCCTGGACTGCTGCCATGGAGGCTCCAAAAGGCTGGATGTGGAGTGGCCACCCCAAAGCATCTGATTCCTGCTTGACACCAACACAAAAAAAAAGCCAACAGGGAAATTCAGCTTGTTGGTTCCCCTTCCATAATTATATCATGCTTCATTCAAACCATAAGGTTCAATAAGTGAAGAGGTCTTGTAAGGAATTTGAACATTTGCCATCTTATCATTAGGTAATGACATTTTAATAGTTTAATTAACCATTAGGCAGTGAGAAGTTCAGCACGAGAATGGCTGAAACTGCCTAGTAATTAAGTCATGAAACAAGATATGCTGCAGGGAAAGAGAAACAATCCTATTTGTTTTGAAGGGGGTCTTAGGGTTGGGTGATGGGACAACAAGGAGGCTGCTCAGTCTCCAAAGGTACTATAAAAGGGTCAGAAGGCATTTAAAAAAATAACTGTAAATAATAAGAACTTTTGACATTAAAAATGCCCATTAGGAACAAGATGTACATAAAACAAAACCATCCTAAGACATTACTGTACAATATTGGTGCTGAGTTAATACACAGTGTTGACAGCTTTGTTCTCACCTATTCAGAAGAATTTTAAACAGGGTAAAAATGTAAAAATAGACAACTGCAGAACTTCTAATCAACTAGCACCTGGGAAGCAATGCATGTGACTCAAGGAGTTACACCTGCTAATGAAGTGACATGGAAACAGCTGCACTACAAACTATTTTTAGCAGCAGAAGGAACAAGTCCCAGAGACACTGGGTGAGCTGAGGAGCAGAGAGTTAGATAAGTTCCTTGCAGGTCCCTCAGTCTACACTGATCCCTCACCCAAAACACTGGAGAGCTCTGTGGAACTACTGTAGCTGTTTTTTCCCACTTGGTATCGGTAGTGCAAAAGACTCAAAAGTGCCACTTTGAGCCAACCAGCAACAGTCAGGCACAGATTAACACTGAGTAACACAGCAACTACAAATGGAAAGAAAGATGATATCTGGCACTCCAGTAACAGTGCAGGCAAATTATTTACTTAAGAATAAACTATCAGTCCACCACCAAGCATAATAAACAGCAAACCCTGAAGCTCTCCATCCCTGAGTTTTCCCCAGCAGAAACTCCAGAACATGTTTTCTGGTTAGATTACTCAAGGAATGTAAAACCACTCTATCTGATTTTCTTAAGGTCCTGAAGGTAGTTTAAAGTACTAAAGCAAGTGAAGCCCACTTGCATAAAATGCTGTTGAGTGTTTGTAAGATTACTGGCTGTGTGCAGCAATTTGAAAAATTGTCAGTAGAATACTACTGCTATGCATTTTACCTTTAAAATATGTGCACTTCAGCAATTAGATGTACATGTGTACCTGTACACATATGTAGCACAGCAGAGGAACAGAGAGAGAATTTAAGATGATGCCAAATCCCAGTGCTAGAAGAAACACGAAGGTAAATGGAATCTGCTGCCTATGTCTCCAAGTTCCCTTTGACTGCAAAGGAATTCCAATTTAGAATTGGAATAGGGAAGCAGAGGGCAGGAGTGTCACAGCTAACTCCTGTAAAAGCCCAGTGACTAGAACAATGCCCTGCCAGGGCGCTGTAGGATGGCTGAAGTGCTGTGGAGATTACCTTCAGAGCATTTCAAAGCACCTGAAGTTGGTTCTGTATATAAACAAGCATACAGCTACAGCATGTCTCATAAGCCTCAACTCACCTGTCATAGATGGTGCCAGTTTTCTTTGCCCTTTGTGGTCCACAGTACCTTCATAAGCCACAGTCACATCGTACACTGCATCCAGATAGTCTTTCATTGAGTCAATGGCTACATGAGTTGCCTTCACCCGGGGAGTCAGCACATGCTTTAATATAGCAAGTCCTAGAGGGGAAAAAATAAAAAATAACTACAGTGTTTGAAATTAAACTGGACTACATTCACAAAAGGAACATCACACCAAGGAATGTCAGCATCACAAGAGGTTTATTTTCAATCTCAATTCTCAGTTGAGAGTGTGCATGTGTACTCACTGCTTATGCTCTACTGAACACATGTAGAAGATGAAATAGAAATCCTAAAGGACAATAACAATAGAAAGGCTGCTCAGTAAGAGGGCCTTTTTTGCAAATCCTCACTGGAAGCAGTGATGGTTTTAATGCAGCTCATGAGTGATGAAATAGCACTTCTCTTTACTGTTTATGTGTGTCCAACTGAGGTTAAAAAAAGAGCAAATTATCTGAGAAATACTAAACACACATAGCATCACCTCCTGAAACTCTGTATCAGAAACAGATTTCACAGATAATCACAGAGAATTTTAAGCACACCTAATGCTCATCCAGCATTTTACTTCCCAAGGACAAACCAATTTAGTGAACATACTGAATCCTAACCTACTTGCTATCCCAGCAGAAAACTTAGCAACAGTGGGGGAAAATACAGCACTGAGAACCAAAACCAAGGAGGAAATCTTCTGTGCTTCCCTGCAACCTGTTACAATTGACTTGGCTACTGACAAACTCTTAGTGACAGAAATCAACTTTTAACTTTTCCAGGCCAAGCCACAGAGATTGGTATGTCAAGGACACAAGAACACCAGGTTTAACATCACACCACACATCTTAACAACAGTATTTCATATCCATGTTTACTTCAGTTGACCACTTCCACTTAGAGCATACTTAAGAACATTAAAACACATGGGCTCAAAAGTATAAACCTGTTTCTTTTTCCAGAATTTTAATATACAATGACTTTCAAAATTAAAACAAGCAAGCAAATAAGCCCAAACCCAAAACCTTTTCTTGACCTGAACACAGCTCTTCCACATTTAGTTGAAAGGGCTTCTAGAAAAAAAAAGCATGCTATGTAAAATTTTTCACTATTTTTCTATGTGTATATTTCTCAAAGAGAAGTATCAGAATAAAATTGTGGCTTTTCATTTCTAGCCTATTTTTCATTGGCTTACTCTTCAGTCCATTTTTAAAGAAGCATCCATTGGTGAATCTACTGGTTCCTGGTGGGTGAACAGGAAATTTTTCTAAACCAAAGCATTGTGCTATTGCTTTTGATACCTTTCTGCTTGCTAAATCAATTCAGAACATTCTATATTACGTCCTGATTTTGTACTGCACTCCCTTGCTGGGTAAAACATAGTTTGATCTAACATCATGAAAATATCTAATATCTACTGTAAGATAATGTTCGTTTCTACACCACTCTAACATTCTTAAGAGTTGAAGATTTCAATATAAATCACTCTCTTGATTTCTTAACATTTGCTAAGAATCTCCTTGTCTGAATGCAAAGATAAAAGGCTGTTTATCAGCACTCCTTCTGAAGCCATTGTTCCATGCCTTACCGGCAATAGTTATAACTGTCTATGCAAAATGTTATATGGATCATGTAAATATTTTGAAGCATAACATAGTGGTAGTGTTTTCTTAGCTTGTGAACTGTTACATCAAACAGCTAATTATGTTATGTTTCAAAATGTTTACTCTGTAAATGAAGCACTGAATATTCTCGTGCTGTGTCAGCAATGATATTAGTATGGACATGACACTCAACACAACTCATGCTGAGCCAAATTCCCAAACATATTCTAAAAACACTATCATTCCTTTCCTGCCCAACTCATCTTCCCCTTCACCAAACTATTACTGTGAGGAAGAAAAAGGGGAAATTTTGAGAATTGAATAATCTAGACAAATTATTAAGTTAGATATCTATGACTATTAACTGCTAATTTTTTTTAATCCATGGCCAATTCTGGTGATGAAGATGGTCAGTGACAATCTGTGAAGTGCAAATGTAGAATAAGCCACTCCTATTCCACACGCTCTCATTGAGCTCTTGAGAGTTTAAGTACAATATGAATATGTACCTAAATCAATAAAGTCCATAATCCATTATTCAGAAACACTACAGTGCATGATAAACATGCAGCAACGCCAGTTCAGCACATCCTTTTAAAGAATCTGTTTTATAAAAACATTACCACATATTCTTGCAATTACTTATGATCTTTGCTAAAATCAACATAACAGAATTTAAATCCAAGTAGTTACAGTGTAGTTATCTTGGCAAGCTGCCTGCATCCAATTCACAAAACACACTGTGCTTAAACTGTTTTTAATGTTGTGCAATACAGTTAGGACCCTCTATCAAAGTATTTAAGGTCATGAGATTTTATTTTAAATGCCAAAGAAAATGAACTAGATACTAGTAATATTGTAATGTTCTACCTTAAAAAGCCATAGCTTTGCTCTTCTAACTTTTGAATGATAGACATTAAAAAAAAAGAAATTCTGAAGAAATATGATGAGCAGTGATACTTCAAATATCATCCATTTACATTATTGTAAGATGCAGAATTACTTCAGAAAGTCTGCAAGAAAACTGAATGAAATAAAATAATTACTTTGGCAAGTACAAAGGCCCCATTTATTAACATCTATAGAACTGAATTTTTCATCTAAACGCAAAATAACAAAAACACACTAAACAAAAGATCATTTATCTAACTTCATCAGGGTGAAGCAATGTATAATGGTAGCTAAGTACAACTCTGTGTAGAAGATTGCTGTCTCTTCTCTTCATCCAGGCCAAAAACTCTAAGAGCTGCTCAGCACAGGCAGGCCATCCACATTTTCAGAGTTGGACTTTGTTAGTTGTATTTCTACCCCTGATGTGTACGCACCACATTTTAAAAAGAAAACAATAAAAATTCTCAGCTCTAATTTAAGAATACTCTATGTGTATTACATTAGCATTACCACATTTTATCAGCAAGTTAATTGCTCACTGAAAGTAGATGTCAGAATTAGTTTGAGGTCTCCACACCTCTCTCCCCTCCCT
Source organism: Urocynchramus pylzowi (assembly GCA_013397555.1). Classification (NCBI taxonomy): domain Eukaryota; kingdom Metazoa; phylum Chordata; class Aves; order Passeriformes; family Fringillidae; genus Urocynchramus; species Urocynchramus pylzowi. The sequence goes on along the minus strand of VZRH01000364.1, from coordinate 94,301 downwards.
ATGAAACGATGTACTTGAAACTCAACTTTCAAGTACACAAAAACTGAAACCAGGGTGAAAACCGATTAATCGATTTCAAGACCACTTAGATCTTTCCTTTTTCCTGTGTGCAGTGAAGATATTAGACAGAAAGCTCTGCAGTTACGTGCAGTGTCCCAAGTACTCACCCAACTCTTGAGTTCCCACCAGCTTTCTGGAATGCCTCCAGTGATTCAAAGCTTTACATATTGAAAGTATGACCAGAGTCCATGGTTAGACTTAAAAAATAACAAATGTTGGGAGAGCTCATCCATTTGTATGCTAGTATTCCATCGACTTACAGAAACAGGACTCAGCTGATAGCAGTATTAAAAAACTGCATGCACTAGTAAAATTGTTTTTCTGTTACCATGAACTAAAGTATACAGGAAATGTAACTAATCTCCACAGAAAGAGTATGACCAGCCCACAGCAAGACTGGGGAGACACCACACATTGGTACACTTTCTTCCACGAAGGGTATCTACAGAAATACAATGTAGCTTCTTGTTTTTGTATCCTAATTTCCTAAGGATAACTTTTAATAACATGACCCCTTACTTCATTCTAATAATTGGTCACAAATGCTACTCAAGGTCCATAACCTACTCTTTTTTAAAAATATATTCTTTGTCCACATCTCACTGAGCACTTTTAGACCAAGCCTGCTTTCATGAAAATGTAGAATAAATACCACCAAAAGCTATTTTCTTCAGAGATAATTCCAAATAACTTTTAAGGATATTGAATACTTTGAATTGCTTAGAATACAATCGAAAACTAATGCCAAGATCTAGAAGGGAAACATTTTCAATTAGCTCCATTGAAACACCTCTTTTTTACATGACCTGTAAAACAATTTTGAGATAAGCATATCCTGCATACACAAACATCTTAGCAGAAAGCATATTTGTCAAGCTAAGCTTAGCATTAAAAAATATTTACATTTGCATCTTTTCTGCATAAAACCAAAGAAGATAATAAATGCATACCTTAAATGTTTGCTTGATGAAATGACCTTTGTTAGAATTCGAACATTAATACAAAATTCCAAAAACGCCTTTCACCAGGGAAGATTGTTTTGTCTTCATTCAGCAAAAACAAGCCAAGTTAAATTTAAGAAGCTTCTCATCCCTTTGGCTTTGACTTTTCAGAGTTACTAATATTAGGAGTAGGAGGGCTTTGGATTATTTCTATTTATTTTCAAATTTTTAAAATGCCATATGTTAACATTTTGATAAAATTAATATTCTACTAAACCAAAGAAATTTGTGGTGTTTGGGGAATTCTGTGCAGGCCAGGATTCAGACCCAGTGATCCTGATGGGTAACTTCCAACACAGCATATTCTATGTTTCTATGACTGACTACTACAAAATGATAAGAAATCCACACATAAGATATTTTGGCTACATACAAATAAAAGAAATTTTATACCAGAAGCTCGCACAAATTGTGGGGTTTATAAATGTTTTTCTCTATAGTCCAACATCATTAAAAATACCCAGGCTTAAAAGATTTACAGTTTGAATTAAATAGATCCAATAAAAATTACCACTTCTATTACTATGACAAATTAGTTAAATCCCTATGAAAATATGTGTGCCACCTACATATTAAGACTGGACTCAGCAATTCAAGCTCACTGACTGGTGGGGAAGAAGCCCTGCAATTTTAAGATGCCTAAACCCATGAAACAGAGCCTGAAAGGTATCACCAATAAGTAAGCTGAGTACCTGCATCAGACTTTGAAGACAGGAACCAGATTGGCTGACTACTCCCACACAATGGAAAAGAAAAGCAAACTTGACTACTGACTATATACTTAAATACTGGAAATTGGAATGCAAAAGCTCAGAAGACAAGGGGCAAAACCCATGCCATCATATTCTTAGTTCTTTGAGAGAGCAGAGGAAGATTCCCATAAGCATTCCCATAATTCCCATTTGATTATGGGAATGATGCAAGATGTACCATTCCCATAATCAAATATTAGAAACCATTAGAAACATGGGAGTCACTAACCATACTAAAACATGGAGGGAGTGCCCATCCTGATAGCAATTGCTGGAATCATCTCACCCAGGCACCTACTTTGTTCCAGGAGAGGACAACGAGGTGTGTCAGGCTCAAATCCAGCTACATGGCACACATGCCCCTTGGCTTGGAAGCCTCCACCAGAAATAAGAAAACCTAGCACACATCTACATCTGATATTGTGGCAACACATGGCTTACGTAGCTTGTTGTAGTTGTAAAATCCCAGCAAATATTATTATTTTGGGGAAAAAAATATAAATACTGGATTAATTCTCTTAACTTCACAAAATTCAACTTGTTCCGTGATCAACTCCTGCATTAATCCTACTACAAATAACCAAACAACTTAGCTTCAGAGACTTTTGACATTTTTAAATGTCAACAAGTTTCTTTCCCAATACAATCAAACAAATATATTTTGAGTTTACCTTCTATCCCAGGTAAGAAGCTGATCTGAGGGGAATCTTCTGCCACTTGTAAAAGGTGTAAGTAATCCTTCAGTTTTTGGAGGTACTAGCATTGCCCTTAGATGACAACATTCTCAATTTGTCACCATAAAATCAGTATTCCTGGAAGTAACCAACTTTCTGTTGCTAATTCTGACTGAATTCAATTCAGTGTACAGAACTTACAATAGACCCACCCTGTGTGTTTGATTTGCTTGTTTCATAAAGAAGAAAACCATCTGTTCTTGCCAGAAATTGAGATTTTATGTAGAACTCAAGCCCAATGGCAAAACATACAGTAAACATGAATTATTATTGGTATTTTTAAATGTTGCCTCTCTTTAGAGGGCTTAAAGCTTAAATTTTTTTGATATTCTTCCATCCTATTCACAGACAGTTAAGATTTATTTAAATATTCATATCAATGAGTGAAGACATAATAGTTGAAATCAGCTATGTCACAATACTTCATTGCATGTCAATATCAGCTTTTAAAAAATTAATTTAAAATTTATTTTTGTTGAACTGGTCCTAGGATCAACTGTAAAGAGCCAGTAACCGTATGCAAAACTTAAAAAGAACATTAAGAAATGAGATGCAGCTCACCAACAGGTCCCACTAAGAGCAGGTAATTAAGTTCAGCTCAAGAATTCTGCCTAAACCAATGAATCTTCTCTAGAAGAGGATGCAGCTCACAGAGACTAAAAGTAAAATCCCACAAAAGCCTTTTTATACTTCCTCTCTGCAAAACTACTAAAACATATGCACACACTAATGTCAAAACCAATATTTCAGACAGCATCATAAACATTGAGTTATGCTTGTGCTCTAGGAACAGCTTTATTACCTTTGGGGGTAATAGCTCTGGTTCTAACATTGGTTTCTAGTTTAACTCTTCTTAATTTAAACACTTTTCCCAATATTACGCTTGCAGTATTTTGTCAACATAAAATTGAGCAAAAATGTAGGGAAAAATCATTTCAAGGTACAAAAGAAGCAAACAAATTCCCCTACATGTCGGTAAGGCCCACAGTGAAGCACCATGCTCTGTAACAAATATACTAAGATGACAAGATTAAATTATTAGACTTCATCATATCCCCTCAAAGAATGAAGTGCAATTTTATTTAAACTGTAGGCTACAGCATGTCCTCCTCATTCCTATGGCTGGCAGAACCGCTGCGTGCTACCACCCCTCCTAAAGCGCAGGCAGTAAGAAGAGTCCGGATCCTTGGGACAGGCAGGGCGAGGTGTGTCTGTGCTGGAGCTCAGCCTGTCCCCTGCCAGCGCCCCCGGGAGCGCGCCCATCGCTCGGCCTGCCGCGGCTGCCACGCCGCAGCCCCAGCACCCAGCCAGCGCCGTGGGGACACCGGGCGCGCTGAGGGCAAGCCTCAGGGCAGGGCCAGCAGCACTGCACAGCAGCAGGGTGGGACCCTGGGGAGCTGGAATCACATCCTGCCAGCAGCCACGTGGAGCTCCCCATCCCCACAGCTCCCGGCGCACTGGGACGTGCCCTGGGCTGGCACGTGCTCGAGGCCCAGCCTTCAGAACAGCCTGCTTCTGCTCTCAGGGTCAGCCCCTGCTTCTCAACACACTTGCACCAGGGATGCTCCAGTTCCCGTGAGCATCTGTACTTGTGTGGACATGCAGGGGAACAGGGCCCCAGGGGAGCACAGACTGCCTCACATCCTCCCCACCTAAAAAGTGGGGCAGAAGGAGTTTAAGAGGATTCTGCAACAGAATTGGAGATACTTCTTGTTTAATAATTATTTGTCGTGAGAGTTTTTAAAAGGAGTAATTGTTGCAAAATAAAAACAGACCACTACTGAAGAGAAAACCAGAAGAAGAAACAAACAGGTGCTCTGAAAGCACAAAAGCAGTGTTCTACTGTTTTGCAGACTGCAGAGATACAATTAAAAGGTGAAATAAAATAATAGTAAAACAATGAGAGCCTCTTCCCTGAAAAAGAAGGTGAGGGAAAAAAACCCTATCAAACAACCCCTCTCTCTGAACTCTCAAAGAACCACCAAACTAAATGAAACATTTGACTCTCATTTCCAACAGGAAACTGAAGCAATGAACAAATACATTATGACTTCAGCTCTTCTGCTCATACACGCAAACAAATTCCATTTTTCCCAAGGAGAAGAAAGGCATATATCCTTTTGGACAAGAGTTAACAATACTTAATAGCTTGATTATATCAACAGGCTGATTCACAGACTTGTGAATTCATTTCAGTGTGTCACAGAGATGAATTTACCAGACCTATTTGTTATTCTTTGTTTACTTTTAGAGTGAATTATATCACTTTTGGTCAACAGGAAAAAACAAAATCAGGAAACATGTTCACTGAACTGTTGGATTTAAAGTTTATGTGTATGGTGTGAGAAAATATGAAAAATCTTGGGACTCTTGGAGTTTTTGCAAGCCTTTCCGAAGATGAAGTAATTCCATCTGTGTTATACAGACAATGCCAACAATCAAAGCAACTCCAGAATAAAGTTCAACCAAGGAACAGTGAGACTGGAAGGTGAGAGAGGAAGAAAACCAAAATGCCATAGGAGTACTAACACTAATTAAAAGTGAAATGATGGAAGACTTTATTTTAAGGCACAACAAGCTTTATGCAAAATATTCTTTATATTGACTAACAACTGTAATTGGAGTTGCAATATCAACTCAGATGGATCAGTGCCCTGATTCAGTGTAGACAATTCTTACAACCTTAAGGAGCAAGAAAATAAGTAAATAGGTAGAAACTAGAGCGAGCCTTCTGGAGTACTGTTACTATTGTACATTGTAAAATGCATGAAATCTCTGTATATGAACTACTTTAACCTAACCCTGTAAGAAAAACAGTTGTTTATACTATTCTAAACCTTTAAATACCAATTATGCAGGTCTAAAAGTCCAGTTAAGGTGAGATGATCTTCATATTATGTAACAATTTTATATAATCTATGTTAGCACAGTAACAAAAGAATTCTTTCAAAATTTTTTTTGCTTACCTTCCTTTTCAGCAAATGATTGACTATCCGCAATGACTTTTGGTATTTCTGGATTGTAACGAGTCCCCTCTGGAAAAATCACTAAATACATCTGTGGAATTAAAAAAGAAACAAAACCGACAAGTTCTTATAATGAATGTAAACTGACTGTTTCTACAGAAATTATCAACACTTTATAGGTCCATATTGCATTTAGCTCACACCATTGACTATTGTAAGGATCAAAAAAAGATCAGAATACTTGAGCTAAAATTTCTTAGCTCTGAGAAACTTACTGTTCAAGGTTCAATATAATTTCCTTTGAAAATACATCATAGAATATACTCCATGTGATTTAGGAAGGGAGACAGCATGTGTCAACAGAAGTCAGCAAGTCAGGAGCAGCTGATATCAACAAGAATATCAGTTTTAGGAGATTTTGAAAAGACAGACATATAAATCACAAAGTGACCGATTTTTTTTTAAAAAGTGATCTTGCCTCTAATCTTTCCTTATACTTAAATACACAATAATTTATTCACTATTAGAAATACTATTAATTGAAATGAATTTAGATCTTAGATGCCTTTTATGTCTCTCACTGAATTGGATATTAAATACATTAGAAACGCAAACTCATTGTTTAGCGTAATTTGAACTTTTAAGTCACATTCCTTTAAGCATGCGTGTCTGCAAGGTTAGATTTCCGAAGTAAATTAATTTGCTTGCCTGTTCAGCACCAAATCTATGGGTTCTCAAATCACTACACAGGTAAAGGTTGCCTAAGTATCTGCATATCTGCACATTATATACCCAAATAGGAAGAGTCAAATTTGACAATTTTCCAATTTCTTTTGCAACGGAACAGAGGGGTTTCAGGTTTGTTTTTTTTTTGGCGTGTGTGTCTTGCATAATCTCCTACAAACAAAGCTGATGCAAACCATCACTTAAACAGAGAAAGTTTCATACTGGGGGCTCATCTGCAGAAGCAGCTATGGTCACAAATGATAACTGCTATGGAGTTGAACATGACACATTCATAGTAAAATGCCTACTGTAAATACTTAATTTATTAACTTTGCAGAAAGCAGTCTCAAGAAACATTTTGAAAGAAAACAAGATAATGGAATTACAAAACAGTCCAAGGAATATTATCAGTGATTAGACAGAGACTTTGATAATTGGGAGTGTACATCACACAAAGATGCAAAGTTAAATAAAAACTCAAAAAGAGATACACAGAAATGCAACTTTGTGCTTCTGGCCCACAAAACATCAGGGTGTGCTGGTATTTGCACTTAATGATTGTGGAACAGCTACAGAAAGGGCTGAATGCCAAAAGACAGGCCCCAGCAAATGACCTCTCCAGAATCACCCCACAGTGAGGAAGATTGAAAGATGCACTAAAATGCAGAGGTGGGAAGAAATCTAGGAAATGTGCCAACCAGAGAAGCCAGCTGGAGATCAAGAAAAAGGAGAGCTGAGTACATAGCCTAGAACCTGACAGGGGAAAAAAAAAAAGAAAATAAACATAAAAAATAGCAAAACCAGTGTCAGTAGAGTAAAGAGAGCTAGGGGAAAGACTCCACTTGTCACAGTATGTTTGGGAGAAACTAGCAGACTGCAGAGGCAGGTGAAGTCCAAGAATGTTCAAGGACCCACAGAAATCCAAGGTGCATACAGATTTGGTGGTGAGGGAACAAAAGAAAATGGGTTTAAGAATCAAGTTGCTTACTTTTTCATATATAACTGTAGCATAAGTATAGAGACATGTACAGGAATCCTTAGACCCAGTGTAGTCCACACTTCCCCCAGTCATCTATACATTTCATATATGAAGTATAATGTCGAGATATTTAAGTGACTAAGTAAAACTTTTCAGAGGTAGCTGGAAAGGACATAACATCAAATCCAGATGCACTTTTCTTTCTTTTCATATATGTGCTTATGTGCAAAACTTGTAATTTGGATGCTTAAAATGGTACTTCAAGATGAGCTATTCCAGTTCTACCCCCATTAAAGACTGCATTGCTCAGCTCTACAGGGGAATACAAAGACTGTAACAGGTCAAGGAAACCTGTTAAAGGAAATGAAGCACACAGGACAGGAATACCATTCTTGGTACATAGCTCAGCACTTACAAGCAGGCAACATTGTTACTCATCTTCAAAGCAGATAATCACCCCCAAAAGCTGTTTGCACAACAAGGAACAGTATCTACTTACTCCAGTCCTATGTGTGTAACACAAACCAGGGAGTGAAACTGTATTTTACTTATTAGTAAAACTCTACAACACAAGCAGCCAAACAGATTTGTTGACCAGAATCTGAATATCTCTGAGTTGAAAGCATACCAACAAGATAGAAAAGTGGCCTTTGCTTTAAATTTAGCATATAATAACCTACTATATAGCTCATTAGGACTGTTTTAACACTAGAATTCATGAAGGTAAATAGATGACCTACTTATACTCACATACAGTCCTGCACAAGACAAAGATATCCTGCCAGTGCCAGAACCACTTGTACCACTGGCTTCTCTCCCACCATGGGCAGTAGAAGTTAAATCATTAAGCTCTGCTCCCAAAGACTGTAAGAACTACAAATCTCTAAGATTTTAATAACTACATAAGCTCCCTTGAACTTGGAATAGGAACTTGTAGAAACATTTTAATTGCCTGGAAACACTAGCTGCAGTTTAGGCCATTTTTAAGACAGATTTTTCAATTAGGGCAATTAGCTACATAAAAGTTACTTTATTGCTGCAAAATACAGTGCTCATGTTCAAAACAGCAGAGACAGTTTTGGATTACCACAGTCCTTGGTTCATTGAAACACCAATTTTAACCCAAGCAATAGGTCCCTATGCCCAGGTATGTGGTACTTTCATTCCTTCTTTGGAATGGGTGGGTGTCAATAAGTTTGCTATCTCTCATCAGTTTGAAAACTTCAAGGAGTGGATCAGGATTCATTTAGTAGAACCCTACTGATTCTTGTTGGAGCCAAAAAATCAAAAAATATGCAAATCTTTTGCGTTTTGCCAGTCAGGGGCTACCTATAGAGTCCCCATTGCAATGTCAGTGCACTTGCCACAACCCACAAATGAAAAGAACAGAAGATGGTAACTGCATTCTCCTAAACAGCAATGCTTCATTTCCCCAGCACTGTCAAGGTCTCACAGGCAAACAGAAACAGCAATGGCACTAAGCACAACTCTGGTTGTGCTTCCAGAGAGGGATAGGGCAGCTGAGGGAGTCCCTGAAAGAGATCAGAGTGCCACAAATTGAGCTGGTGTGGGTGGAACAGTGGAAAGCAGCAAAGTGACACACAAATCCCTGGAATACAGAACAACCATAAACATACAGCAAGAAAAGGTGGCCAAGGGCTTTGGAGAACGTCCTGGAATGAGTAGATGCTACTCTGTACAAGAACATAGGGCATGAAGAAGTGGTAACTACTGACTAAAGGTATCTTGCATGTACTGTGCTGTTCTCATGTGAAATAGGGAAAACAAATATTTTAATTTACGAATTTCAAAATTGTCTTACACAATGCACTTGCTTAATTTTAATATTATTATTACTGCTATTGTATCCTGACAGGTAGACAGATTCATATCTGCATCCATTTAGACCACTGCCTAGAAAGTGTGCTTCTAGTGAATTGGATGAGAAACATTACCACTCAGATCAATAACTGAAAAGCATATGGTATGAGAAAGCCTATCTGGTATAATTGGAACAAAATACAAAAGCTGATGTTGGAAAAGCAGGCAAGGACATTAATGATTTACAATTGTCAGGGATTTCCCAATTACTAACTATATTACAAAATTATTACATTAAGCCTCATAGTAGTTGTATTAATGTGTCTGTAACCTCTATGTTTTTATTGTTTGATTAGCATTTCTTCATATGACAATGATTTATTCTATAACTGAATGAATGACAAAACCAAAACGCATAGTAATCAGCTAAATATTGGCTGTACAGGCTTAAATCCCACATCTCAGAATGCAGATTTCCTACTCTGGATGCATGATAAAAAAAAAACTGAAGTGACATTTTCAGTCATCAAATTGAATAGTTTACTATTCAGAAGAGTTAACTTTCTTTATAAATCAAGTAGATTAAGCATATCAAGTAACAGCTGGATACCCATTCATTTGGCTTACATTCATCTATGGCTTACATTAAAACATTAACACAAAAGCGTTCTTTAAACACTGTGACAGTCTCTGCTCTCACAACAAGACATAAGATTGATATTTGTTATCAATCAGTCAAATTTTACGGAATTTTAAACCAAATCACATCACCTCGAGTGAATTTCATCAACAAAAGTCCTAATAATGCACCATTTAAGCATATAATTCAATGAGAGTTTGAAAAGCAAAGTGACTTCCAGAAATAACTAAGAAAATATATTAGTTCAAGATTGCCACTAAGAAAACACAGGTGCAACAGTGTTTCAGTCTGCTATCAGCTTTGTGCCTGTCTGACACTGCTCTGCTATCAGGGAAGAGGTGTGGACCAGCTGCAGACCTGAGGGCAGGAAAAGGGGCTGTTTATAGCAGACAGGTGGGGGGAAGTCAAGACAGGGTGAGCAAGGAGAATCATGCAGTCCATTGTCTACACAAAAGGAGGCATACCAGAGCACTGATCAAGTTATACTGTGCATGTAAGGGGCCAAGAAGCAGCATTACTTTGCCTGTTTTAACTCAAATTTACTTGTCATAACTTTAAAAAAAAAAAAAACCAAACAAACAACAAAACAGAAGGTCCACAGCGAAGGAGTAAAGAGCTTGCTGTGCTAAGGAGAACAGAAGACTGGTTCTGTCTTCCTATACATCTTCAATTTCTTAATGGGAAAAGGGATGGCTCCAGACAGACTGAACATTAATCATCTGGATTCTTTTGTTTAAATTGCATGTGGAGAGAAACTGTAAATAACAACGTGACCCTTAACACAGATTCCCATCCATTTCTTCTTTATTGGTATATAAATCTTTCCTGAGCAGCTGAAAGGCCAGCTCATCTCTAGCACTACATTAAAGAAAGAACTCTACCACGTACACACAGAATGACTAAGCTATACCAGCTGCCCACCAAAGTGAGGAAAGTCCACCCTGAGCTGTACCATACAGCACATAAAAATTCCAGAGTCATAGATTAGTTATTTTTGCATGAAGCTGATGAGTTCAGGGCATACTTGATCAAAATGTCTTCATTTTAAAAGCAATATGGTTGCTTGTAAATGTCATGCTAAGTTTCAGAACTGCATGAATAATGCAATAAGGACACAGGTTATCATGTTCTTCTCACAGTAGTAACTGTAGGTTAAAGGCCATTTAAGAGCACCTACATTTAAATTCTCAGATAAAGTGGGCTATAAGAAGTTTAGTCTTCCCTCAAATGACAGCTCAATGGTCTGTGTCTTTTACCCCTGCAGATGCAAACATTTGCCTCAGTAAATAGGCTTTTAACAACTCTGGTTTAGAAATTAAGGTATCACTCCCTATTCAGTTTGACTGAGAGACTTTACACAATTTCTGCAGCACTTATTTCTCTTCTATACTGCAACACCTGATAATATGAGGCAAATGGCAACAACTGCCTGGTATCCACATCCAGGTTCTGTGCTCATTTCCAACACCACCAAACTCCCAGAGAGCTAAACAGCAGCAAAAAACAAGTGCACCCAAGTAGTCCCATATTTATTAGGCATTAGCTTTGATAGGTTAGGTATAGGCTTTCAATCTACACACAACTCAGGAGGGAGAAGAAAGATGATTCCACAAACAAAGACTTCTGGATTTATTTCACTTACTAACCACATGGAAAGCACAAGCCACATCAGTTGTTATCTTTAAAGAAAAGCTTTATGCTTAAGCCTCTCCCTACATTCCAACTGTGCTAAAATGACACACTGCAGCAAGGCTGAACACCATTTGCAGGTTTCCAAGGACATGATCAGACAAGTTTCTGGGCACATCTTCCCAAGATTGTATTGAAAGAAAAATACACATTTTTCTAAAGGAGATTAATTCAACACAGACTTTGAATCAAGACTCTTATCACAATGTAAACCTTGTAATAACGACAAACTTCTGCTTTTTAGGGGGTGCAGAGGGAAGCCAGAAAGCCAGACTCAAGCAGAACCTGTCTTTTTAGCTAGCAAGAAATCCATGGGCCTATTCAGGAAAACATCTTGCTGGCTTATTTCATCCAGACTAACTAAAATGAACTTAACCAGCACTCTGCAGGGATACTAATTGCTTAGGGGGATGACTACAAGTATGTTTCATACATCCTGCAAGAAGCCTTTGATTATTCCATTACACCCCAAGTTTTACAGCAAATAGAATCTTTACCACTGACATATGGCAAATAATAAGGCAATACAACCTCTTTACATCCCAGGACCCTCCCTGGTAATGAGGGTGAAGGTTGCCACCACTGAACATGACCATCTTCTCCATGGACATCATTCATTAGATATTGTTTAGTTGTTGTGATGTATTTCTGGCCTAACTGATATGCTAACAATTGTAACTTTCTTTTCTTAAAACAAACAAACAAACAAACAAACAAACAAGTTAAATTGTAGCTGAAGACAAAATTAGTTTGAGCACTGTCTGAAATAGGGACACTTTATTCATTTAAGCCTCTCAGTAAGCACAAGGTCAATTTACTTTTTCAACAGAGACACATGCACAAACATAAACTCACTATCTCCAAATAAGAAAAAAAAATACTATTATGAATGTCAAAACAACCCATGAACTCTATTTTAACCAAGTCTCAGCTTATAAAACTTTTGACAATATGGGGAGTCTAAATCCTAATAACACAATTTTAAATAAAATGGAAGTTTAACTGTTTTATATCAGGGCTTGCTTAGTTGTTTTCTTCTAGCTTGGCCAAAAAGGAAGAAAAAATTCTAATGCACAGCAAGTAATGGAAGCAAAGCACAGCGATTCTAACCACCGAGCCACAAACCATACAGGGAGTCATGAGAAAAGTCACTTGGCAGTAACAGTCATTCTTCAAATAGAAAATTATCAAGAGTTTGTTTTGGGTTTTTTTTCCTTCCTCCAGGCATAGCAGACAAAGTTTTCAATTCTAAGATGTCATTGCCATTAAAAATGATTGATCATTGTGATGACTAATTAACATTTGGTAGGAAAGGTTCTTGACTTTTAGAAGTTGACTGTATCAGTCTCTGACAAGCACACAGTAGTCAAAATGTTGTCTTTTGAAACAGAATGTTTCTCTTTTGAAATAGAGGTTTCTCAAGGAAGGCACTACAGTTCATGTTCTAAGTCCAGATCTCCCTTGTCCTCTACAGAGAGGACCACAAAGTTCCTGTCAGTCATAAAGAACCAGTCAAACTTTCCTCAGATTAATTAGAGGTATCACTCTAATCACAGAAAGTAACTGTAAAAAAACAGAAAGAAAACAAATCCATGATTACCATCTTAGTAGTTTGTGGATATCGGGCATGGCTCTTTTCTCCAACAAGCCTTTGCCATTAAAAAAGTCAAAGAAATGAGAAGGAAGGTATAAGCTTACTGGAGTCTCAGCTTTCATCTGGGCCCGCAACTTCTCTCTCATTTCTTTCTCATTGAATTTGGCACTTCTTTTTACATAGACTCCTCCATGCTATCAGAGAGAGAAAAAAAAAGGGAAAGCATTAAATATTTAAGTAGTTTAATGTAGAATAGCTGACAGAAGAACAAACAAGAGACAATGACAAGTTACCTTTATGACTCACGCTGCAAATTGCCTACAAGACATTTTCTCCTATCACAAAAACATGTGAAACTAATTTTACATTTGCATATACTTTAGCTCACAAAATTTGTTTAAATAAAAATTAGATATAAAAAAACCCCTAATGCATAAGACACTTGAAGTGTCTTGTTTAAAGGTGCTAAGTAATTAACTAGAAGATGGCATTAGAAGTGACCCCAGGGTATTTATTCCTGGCAATGCTGACATACAGCTTCATTTGTGTATCAAGGGAAAATCACAGAACTGAAGTTACTCACATGCAAGTACTTACAGGTCAATGCTTTCAATTCTATGTGCCTTCTCTTAAATAGTAACTAATGCAAATACTGGGAATGCAAGTATCATTTTTCTACGTACAAAATTTATCAATAGCACAAAAGTAACTAGCGTAGGTCTTGAAAACCTTCATGTACCTTACTAGAGAACCAGACTTTTAATAAAGAAGTTATAACCAAGATAATAATTGAATAAATAAACCAAAATCTTCACAAAGCAAAGAATTCTATAGAAGCATTTTTACTGAAAATTATTATAAAAAGTAAAATTAAGTCCTGGAAGAGAATTATTTTATAACTTGTTGCATACAATTTATCTCAAAACTTCAGTAAAAGTACACACAAAGAGAAATTTGCCCTATCATTTCCCTCTTCCACCACGTTGCTTTATCTACAGAGAAAGAGTATGTAAATAAACATGCAACAGCTATGAACCACTGATACAATGAAGTCTGGAAAAAACATGATTAGCTTCCAAATAACAGAATTTCAGGCTTAAGGTACTTTGTTTTCATGGGTTTTCTGACTGACTCCATAACTTGGTAATACTCTTTTCTGTTCACCATGACAATTGGTATTAGGATTTGTCAGACAACTTCTGTCCATTTATGGTTTTGCATGTTCTAAACAGAAAGGTGACAGTAAGATTAAAACTAGTAAGAGCTGATCCTCATTGAAATACCTGATCTCATGAAAAGATACAGTACATTGTAGAAACAGGGGTGATGGCTGTGTGCAGAGCTGTGTCCCTGGCATGGACAGGAATAAAATTTGAGGGGTTAGGAGGAGGCAGGCAGAAGAGGTGGTCATGCAAAGTGCTTTCTGCATTTGCTTTTCATAGTGTGGAGAGATGGCTGCTTAGCTAGTGGTGTTTGATGTGACTTTTGAGTTGTTCTTCAAAAACTGCAGTGAAAGGGAACAGAAAGCCAATGATGCATTAACTGCATACTAAATATTCTGTCTTAACTTTATCATCTGTGGTTCCCTCCCATGGTGAAGTTGCCAGCCCTAACACTCAGCTCTGCTGCTGTGACTGGCAGGGGACCAAAACCATGAACAGAATTCCCCAGCTCACTGAGCTTGGCTGTGGCATGGTATTGGGACCATCCCACAAGCAGTTTAACAGTTTCAGACAGAAAAACATTTCTTCAGCTGTGCAGCAAACAGAGAGCCTCATGTTATCTCCACACTCCACATATAAGACCGTTTTCAAGATCTGACACTATTAAAGGGAAACAGAAGTCTTAAGCAGACTCACGTACAGCTGTATTCTGACACCCAACACAACCACCACTTCCAGGAAGGGAAAACTCAGTTCGGTATGAAAAAAAATTCATCTACTATATAAGACTTCCATGTAATGGGTAAGTCATCATTCTCTGTGAGCTCAGCTAGGTCAAGCTTTGATAAATGAGAGAAACCTGGAACTGAGGTATTCCCTTATCATCAAATTACTAATAAGCTGCAGTAAACTGGAAAAATACTGAACCAACTTTTCCTTGTTTGATTTGTCAACTTGGACAAATGAAGTTACTATTGGACTTTTTGGTCAGGGACACATACCATGACACCAAAGATAGATCTGCTGTTGCATGTCAGACATTTTAATGCTCAGAAATAGATTTGCACTTCTCAAGTAAATGAGCACAGAGCCATGTAACATAAGAACAGACAAAGTATCACAAGATCAGAGCTCACTGCATTCATTCCAACTCCACCACTGTGGCAGGTCCCTGTGGCTCAGGGGTACAAAGCTAAAGAGAGGCAAGATATGTGGCTAAAACTCAGGAACAGATGAAAGTGTGCACAAGCTGATGAAAGATAAAGACATACTCTCTG
Organism: Urocynchramus pylzowi; assembly: GCA_013397555.1. NCBI lineage: Eukaryota > Metazoa > Chordata > Aves > Passeriformes > Fringillidae > Urocynchramus > Urocynchramus pylzowi. The sequence goes on along the minus strand of VZRH01000364.1, from coordinate 78,899 downwards.
TGTTAGAAAGTCAAGCAAACCGTGGGGTATCAAAAATACTTTTCAAAATTACATCCCAACCTCATCAGGGGTATAAGATAAATAGGAACTATTTGGATAGTACAAGCATATAGGAGTGATGGGATGAATTGGTAGCAAATGATAGGGGCAAAAAATTATTTCAGATACACCCAAAAATAATAAAGACCGTTTTAGGAAAAGAAATCGGTTCTACTTAATAAATCACACTTGGAACATAATAGGTTAATTTAAGTGTTTCTTTTCTTTCCTTGCTATTAGATAGCTGCCTCAAAGAAGAATGCTAGTTATGTGATTGTATATAGCTCAAATTCCCCAACTGGTATTGCATTTCCTTTTCAGTAAGAGATCAAATATATGAACGCTCTTCAAAACAGATTTCTGGAAGTACTGTTTTTAACGCTATAATTTTTTTCCGCTGTACTTTAAAAGCCCCTCTCTCAGTCAACAATGGATTCTGTTTACAAATATACTTCCTTTGTGCCTGAATTTTGCTCTCCTGGACATCCAGACCACGTTTATTTCCAAACAGGATGTTTACCTGAGGAAGGGAATATGAATTCCGTAAGCATGGTGTAATTATGTGGCTCTGGAAACTTTTAGTGGAGTGTAAGTGACATCACGGACAGAACATCAACAGGAAGGGCAGGAAGTGTTTTATGTTTTTGCACTGTTTGGTGTGATAAAAACAATAAAAATACCTATTAGCTTGCACTACAGGCTTTCTGCATCCCGTGTCAGTCATTCAGCCATGTATGCATCACCACTGCTTGTCAATTGTGTCACTGATTTAAATATATATATAAAAGTGTATATAATCACTCCCCACTAAATCTTGCAGAAGTTTTATTTTTTGAGGAGTCCAAATCTGAATAGATTTGATTTAATAGATACATGTTTTGATTAAAAATGTAGGTGACATTCAGATTAATTTCCACAGGAACCTCCTTTTAACAGTCAATATACAGCTCAGGAAACTGAGCACCGGATATTCCACATAGCAAAAGTAATTTTCCAAAATCTTGAAAAAAAATTTTCCGGAAATCTAGTGATAGTGGATGGAATATATATCCTGTTTGTATTTTAATTAAAGCAGACTTAAATCACCACCACTGTAATGACTAAAGGCAAGGACAAAGAGCAAAATATTTCCGTGCAGCAGATCAGTCACTTCGGTGGACAAAAAATGTAGAGAAGTATTAAGGGCAAGCATTGGACAACTGAGAATTCCATTTTTTCCTTATGCATATCCTTAGTGAGGTACAACAGGGTCTGACAGTTTGTAGTTATTTAGGGGACAGGGACAGCAGACCTACCAATAAAAGAAATTGTGAACACTTTTCTCATTTTCTCTGCAGCATATACTTCTCCAAACATACCACATTTAGCAGAAGCAATGTCAATCACCCATGCTCCAGCCCACATCTATAGCCTACTCACTAAAGTGCTCATCCAAAAGACAACAAAAATTTTCAACCATCAAGCTGAAGACATTGGATGTGCTGCAAAGATGAGGGAAAGAGTAAATCCTGCTATTTGGACATACACCTGTAGTTGTCTACTCTTCATACACTCCTTTACAAATTAATATACAATAAAAATTAAGTTCCAGTCACACCCAGCATAATATTTTTCTCAATGTTCTCCACCTTCTTGCCCTCTTGGACAGGGTTGACAGTCAATTCAATCAAACTGTCTAATTCTATTAATTCTATTGGAAGTATTTTCCTAAGTGTGTGGGATTTTTGTTTTGTTTTGTTTTGGTTGGGGTTTTGTTGTTGTTGTTTTGGGTTTTTTGGGGGTTTTTCTGGGTGTTTTTTTTTTTGTTTATTTGTTTGTTTTTTCATTTCTTTGCCTGGGAAATGGGATGAGGGACAGAAAAAAAATTAATATTCAGAGAACACATTAAGAGCAAACGGAGAAGACAAAGGAGAGAAGTCTTATTGAACAAACACTTTGGAACCACTACCCAAAACTCTATCCACTTCTATTTTAATAACTAAGCACCCATCTAAACCCTAAGTACCATGAAGCCATTTTTGCTCACCTAGAAAAAGGCCAGTACTTCCAAAAACAATCCACCTCAACATTTTATTTTGTTTCACATAGAAATAGGTCTGCTTTCAGAAAAAGCAAAAAGCAGACATGACAAATTCACAGAGGATTTGAGGGAAGTAAGCCATCTACACTGCTCTCCACCATTTTAGACTGGAGATCATACCCACTCAGTATGTTGGCTGTTCAGTGACCATGGCCCACTGTTTCTCAGCAATTGTATAAAACTGAATCACATCAGGTTGAGCTCTCAGACTAGAAGGAACAAAAGGAATATTATGCAGAAAGAGGAGAAAGAAAAAGGTGGGAATACTATTAGTCTCAGGTTTTTGCTTAATTGAAGTCCAAAATAACCATCAACATTTTCATGGAGGTGGGATCTGCCTTTCCTCCACACTACACTAAGATCCAATTTTTCTCTTTTATATTGTGCTAAAACCTAAACAACTGAAATACAAAGAAGTACATCAAACAGTAATGCAAATTTACCCCCCAATTTGTAGCATGGTACACAGCAAACAAGTCTGTTTACACGTTCTGCTAAACTTCTGAGAGCATGACTACAAACTGGAATTTTAGACTGTAAAATGAACTAAGTTTTAGAATATTCTGAAATACTCCTAATAGACTCTAAAGTTTTAATTCTATCCATAATAAGTATTCATTTAAAAAAGTAAACTGAATCTTTAGTAACTGTTTCTCAACTAAGATACACATCTAACTACACTGAATGAAGCCAGTTGCTTTCATGTTCAAATAATTGAATGCCAGCTCAGAACTACACCTTCACAGCATGCATGGAAAACAGGGGGAAAGTACATCTTACAAGTTTGACTCACAAACAGCAAGGAAAGAGTGAAGTGGCTCACCTGTGAAAAGTACCACCCGTACAGTGGAAGCCATTTTAAGCCATCCTTCAAGACATAGCGGACGTGCCCCAGCGCGTTCTGCCTGATCGCCAGCATGTCTGCAATAATCCAATCAACTGCAACGACAAAAGCCCAAAGCAATCAGCCAAATTACCTCTTAATTGCCACTGATGAAACAAAAAGTACATGTTGTATGTATAAATGTCATTAAAGGTTTTTGAACTAGAAGTTCTTGCTTGTTAGGGCAAGCCTGGAAAGAGACACAGTAAACAGACAAGCAGATTTTTAAAATCTATAAAAGTGTTAAGCAAAAAAAATACAAACCTGTACACTGATGATTTGATAAATATATTACATTTTCTTTATTTTTTGGCAAATCCCCGTAGATAATTACCTAAAAAAAATTAAAAAATATGCAGTATTACTTTATAATTTATTTTCATTGCATTAGGCAGTGATGAGATCCAATGCAGTAATAGGCTTTTTACTAAGAAAACTGTCAGCAAGTTAGCATCATTAACAGACAAACATTCTATCATTACATCAGTACCCACCACACAGACAACTGACTTATCAACAAAGCTGTAAATATCAATTAAGATATTTAGATATATATTAAGATATAAGGGCTTAAGAAACTTATTCTGTTCTTGTGCCATAGCCCCAGAACTGGATCCATGGAATGTGACCTTCAGCCACAAGCTCCCTACATTAATATAATTGAAGTTAATGAGGAATCACAGACAAGTACAAAATCACCATTTAATTTATACATCTAATGAATAAGACATGCTTAGCCAGATACTTGCTGTCATTCAACCTAAAATGGTAAATTAGATGAAGAATCCAACAAAATCTCAACCATTTGCCATTATTTTAACCATCAAGAGTGAATAAAAAAACCATGAGGTTAAGGGGTGCCTTTAAATTAGTCTGTGGCTTCCAAATAGCAGGGTTTTTATATGTTTTTCCTCTGCTGCATTAAAAATACACTTCAACATTGTAGTGTCTCACCCCTGAAAGGTACTGGTCTACTAGTGAAATAATCTTCTGAGAGCATGACTAAAAAATAAGATGCTGACGGCTAGAATCTGGGTCACCCTTTTAAAATGGATTCATTCAATTAATTAATTTCTCATTTTATATTTGAAAATAATTTTAATTCTGGACTGAAGAACAATTTGGGGGTTTTTCTGGGTGTTTTTTTAATTTTTCTTTATTTAACTTAGACTAGTTTTTCTAACCAGTACATTCCAGGTAGGAGTCCACCATTGTTTTGCCAATGGACATACTCCTTGTTTCTAGAAGTTGGCTATATCAGACATACATGCCACTTTAAAATTATTCCATTTACCAAAATAGCAAAGTGCTATATGGAAGGTTTACCCACTTATTTTCATCACTTCCCCAGTCTGGGTAATAGTGGAATTTCATCCGGAAGAACAAACATTCATATCTTAATTGGTATCATTTAGTATGCCAAGTCTCATATTAATCCTTACAGGAGGTCTCTACCAGCATCTCTGGAAACTGTCCATCTCTCAGGTGACCTGTGATACTGGATGGCTAATGTCTCATACTGTTAATTCTAGGCAAAGCCCCCACAAAAACACTGCATGTTTCACATTCCTGCTGTTTCTTCTTTGAAAATACAACCACACTGTTGATCAAGTTTTGTTTTCAAGGCCAAAACCAGATATTGCGAGCTGAGATACTCAGTATTAACTGAATGTTAATGTGAAGAAGAGATCATTCAGCATAGAGTAAAAGAAGATATAAGTTGAGTAAGTTGAGTTATTTTTTTCCAAAAACGAAACTGAAAAGGCACGTGCAATAAATTCTAACTGAATAACATTTGTAACAAGTCAGTTGACAAGTACATTCTGAACAGTAAGTGAGAAACTTGAACAAGATTCTGCTATAGGAGTAGTCTTCTCAGTGAAGGACCACAATTTATAACCTTACTGCTGACACTAGGTACCACACACAGTTTAGAGGAAGGTAGCAGTCTGAGGGTTGACCTTACAGCTCAGGTGCACAAATTCCTCTGAAATAAATCCTCCTACTCTCACTTACAGAGTTAAAACCTCATTTTACAAGTGTACACTTTCCTAGCACTGTTAGGCACAATATCTACACTGTTTTCTTTAATTTCAAGCTAAGACTTCACTATGCAGTTTCTGGCAAAGAGAATTTTAGAGTAAGAGAGAAGGCCCAATACAACAAATCATTACACCAGAAGGTCCTGAATGTTATTTGAGCTTTTCTAAAATGTAGAAAAAAAATAAGAACAAGAGGAAAACAAAACCTGCCCTTGACCCCAAGAGCTGCCCCACACAAGAAACAGGGTTTGAAATATACAATTTATAACTTCAACTTGTAAATATTTCCACTTTAATGTACCAAGTCAAAATCTCAGTGCAACCAGACCCACAATTTAAAGCACTCACTTTGGACTATTGCATGGGTAAAAACAAATGTAAAGGATCATTCCCATAAAAAAAAAAAATATGCTTGTGTCTGCCAAATATAACAGTTAATCTGTGTAATTTTTTATTTCAGTAAGATTGGATCTAGTTCACTTTTTAACCCCAGAGGAACACCCACTCACTGTTCCTGTAAACAACTTCTATGCACAACATTATGGCTTACCCTAATGGTTAGATGTGTTTACATGTAATGGACCAAAATTTTTACTCATGATAAAACACACAGCCAAACCGTTGTACAGAACTAAAAAAAGAAGAAAAAAATCTTATTTATATTAGTTCTCATTAAACACACAAAAACTGGATGTTTTATTTCAAAGTGAAGGTAAGAATGAGAAAATCTGAAAGCTCTATTTTGTTTGCTCAGACGGCTCAGCCTAAGAGGATGCACCAGCTTTATCTGCAGCATCATCCACTTCAGCACCGCCCATTTCACTGATCTCGAGGAAAGGCTTACACAGTTCATCAAAGGCCAGCAACAGCTATTCACCTTAGACACTCTCAGTTAAAGAACTGAGCTACAAACTTGCAACTGTTACTACAAGTAGCTAAGAATGGCAACTTCCAGCCTGCAATCCCAGGAGACACCTACTCTGTGGGCACCCACGCAGCTCTCCTTCTGAGACCAAAGCATTTTTGCTTTATCAGGCTTCTGAAAATATTCACCATACACAACAGAGGGGTTAACAGTTAAGAGCTTTGAATCCTACAGAAACGTCCTTTTCCCTTTGAGATGGTGTCTGAGGAATTAACCTACCTGTGTATAAGCATGAGAAGAGTCTGCTTAGGACAAGACTCCAATTTCTGGCCATCTGATGTGTTTAGGTAAACCAGAGCACCTCAGGTATATTATAGCTGCAGAAGGAAACAATACAGTACTCTTCTTCATGGCCTCCAGAAAACATTGGACTCCCTGCTGTTTTTCTTAGCTAACTTTGCAGAATTCCTTGCTGCAGAGGCTGGGCAGCCTCTAACTCTTTCTCATTTTGCTGGTGCAGATGTTTGGGGGCCACAGTGAATTACAGAATCACAGGACATTCTGAGCTGAAAGGGACCCACAAGGATCCTCAAGTCCACCTCTTAAGCAAATGCCCATATGGGGATCGAACCCATACCTTGGCACTTCTAGCACTGAGCTCTAAGGCAGCACTTGAGGGACCCACCAGGGACAGCAGTGCAGAAGCAGCTCAGTCCAACCCGTATTCAAACCCCTGTGGATGCAACCTGAAGACATCAGAGTGGCTTAAAAACTCCCAGCCCTCCTCAGAGGAGCAGTGCTGCTCCCGGGATGTGCAGAGCATCGGCAGGGGTGGTCTTGCCCCCTGCAGCCAGTCCCAGGGAAGCAGCGCAGGACATGCCTAGGAGGCAATTTGAATTTCAGTATAGTGTTTCACATATTTCATGCATGGCTCTCCAGACACTACAGTATACATACATTCTACCTATCTATCAGCTTAATGAACTGATAAGTGCCCTGTCAGCCACAATGAAGCAAGTGAGGAACCCGTCCATTTAGAATAGAATCTGCTGTTAAAAAAAAAGGGCACAATCAAGTCAAGCAAAGAAAACAAGTCAAAAGGAAGAGCAACACAGCAAGCCAAAGTAAGCAGAGATTTGAGGGAAAATGTTTAAAATGCAGATGTACAGTCTAACACTGCAAACATTACTTGTGTACACAACACTGAAATGTGTGCTTTTAGCCATGTTTTGGTTGCTTCACAGCCCAGTTCACAGTAATGGGTAATACAGTTAGTGTTAATGTGGGCCTTTCACATCTGTTTACACAGCAGCACTGTCGAAATCAATACGGTGAGGTCTCAAATACAGGAAACTGGATTCTATTAGATCCCTTCTGTGGGAAGGCTGGCACCCAGGTTCCATGGATGCCATAGACCAAGCTGTTCACAGGCTCAGCAGCCACAAGACACACCTCAGCGTGTCCCGTGCAGGTGAAGCTTTGATGAATTAGCAGGAAGTTACAAGAAGTTCTGCTGGGAGAATGTACTAATTCAGAGATAGGCTGATCTAGACATGCAAATGGGAGCTCCTGGGCGATCCGGTGACACCAGTTTCAGCTTCCCTACCAGACTGCTTTTTCCAGTGCAACATACTCAACTATGGCTGTGCTAATTACGGTAGGTCACGTAGCAATACGGAACAGTTCTGCACGGCAGCCACACCCGAATAACCCATAATTTGCACATGTTTTCACTGAAACAAGGTGGACACTCCTAATTTAGAGTATTTCTTGCTTATGAAATCTTTACATACCAAAGAAAATTGAATAGATCATTTAGATAGATCAAATAGATCACATCCTTGCAGTATCAGCTCAGTAAACACTGCCATGGCAAAAATAACTGTAGGTTAAAAGTAATCATACTATCAGAAGATCTGCTTGCAGGCCAACTGGTGATCACATCAAAATCCTAGCAAAGAGATTACCTTAATATTGTAATTGGATGTGGCTGATAATGGGAGCAGTTAGAAGCTGATCTGCAAGCAGATCTTTTGGTAGTGTGACATCAAGGCAATATAACTGGTTATTGCTGGTAAAAACTTGGGCCATCCCATCTGGTGTCTATCAGTCCACCAGCACACTCAGTCTTGGTTCCTCAGACTTCTTAATCCTCTTCCCTTCTCTATTCAAAGAAACAAAGAATGATGTTCCTATCTTTGCTGCTACTTCAACAAAACTTATGTTCACTGGAGTACTTTGTGAAAGCAGAGCACTGTGTTCAGGAAAAACATCAGCTTCGAGCACAGGCAATAGAAACTGGGAAGAGGGATAAAAGCAGGATAACAGGGGGAGAACATTCCTTTCCTCTTCTGGAGAAGGAGTCAAGACAACAACACTTAAAGGGACCACACAGACTTCCTACTCAGCTGTACTATCCTCACAAAATGCACCTCTCTCCACTTCACTATTTCTTCAGGATTAATAATTGGGACTGTGTGCTCTTTGGGCCAAGAGCATCTCTGTTAGCTGAGCACTACTACAACATGTCTACTAAAATAAATAGTATTCTAAAACATATTTTTCATCTGTTTGTTACAAACTCTGGATACAATTTTCTGGTAAAAGGGTGGAGCTTGCATGACAAACCACCAAAACAACTAGCACGTACCCTGCACAAGCTGACCTCAGCAGGCACCAAAAACCTGCCTCATGTCTCAGGTCCTTTGATTTTCCAGAGAAAGCACCTCAGACCACAGAGTCTATTTACCCTGTTTGACTAGAAGCAGGCTCAAGACAGGATACAGATAGGGAGTCTGTACTTGTGGCTGACAAATTTCTCAGGTTTTCAGATGTCTTACTATAAGAATTTTAAATGCTTTTCTTCACAGAAGACAAAGAAGCACTTTTATTTGCATTTAACGGATATAGGTTTCACTTCCCTACAGCATAAAGAATATGAATAGAAGAGGAAGGACTTGGATGTTATTAGCTGCATTTTCTCTAGATCTGAAAAAAAACCCAGTTTATAAATTTTCTAAAAATACCTTTAGGACACACAGCTTTAAGGTAACACTCATACTATTGCTACATGTCATAACCTCTTCAGGGACTATATGCTCAACATAGAATTGCACAAGTCTGAAGTCTACTGTTCAGACAGCTCTAGCAAGCTCAGCAGCAAACCATAAAATCACAAAGTAATCCATTTCACTGAAGTAGAGTTCATTCAAACATTCTGCAGCTATGTATTTTACTGGAGTTCAGTGGAAAAAAACACTGCTAAAAGATTAAGCTCTGGAGAATATTGAAAAGATTCCTATAAGTAATGTAATTCAATTTATTTTTTAAATACATTTGTGACTTGATTCAACCAGAGAGCACAGACCTTTAGAAAATACACTTACTGTAACCTTATTTCCTTTTTGTAAGAAAACGATAGTAGCAACCTATTTAGATTAAGCAGGACTAAATCATACCATTAGATGTTAAACATGAAGCCTGTACATTCTTATTTTCATACCAGCTTTTAGCCTCAAGGTCTAAATTGACAAACTTTTATGACTGATTGGTTATACTTCATTCCATGTACTAGATACATGTATAAAAGTCACTTTGTTCTGATGCTGACTGTAAAGGCTTTACAGATTATGTGCTGAATTAAAGATAATTGTCCCCTGTACTCCTTAGCTCTCTGATGAATCCTTAACAAATTTTTTTAAAAATCATCTGTATATCTCAAATGTTCCAGTCTTGAGAACAGGAAAAACCCCCAAGATTTACCATGATTTTAATTTTAAGATTCTGACATCAAAAGTCTGAAAAAATCCTATTTTCAGTGCCCAAATAATTTACAGATCTTTCTCCAAACTACTTGCTTTTGATTACAGTGCAGGTCAATCGCACAAATCCACCATTACAATCAGTGATCACCTGGGAAAAATCAAAATTAGAGTATCTAACTTTAATCATAAATCACCAGTAATGAAATTTTTTTTAATAATAACTGCACATACTTCAGACATATCTGAAAGGTGATTATTTATATGATGAGATTTCAACAGGAGTGTTTTTCTGAACATTTGGCATCTTGGTATTACATAAAACCTAAACATGTCTTCTAGAGTGGAAGTAAGTATTCCACCTGTTTCAACAAGAGAAAGTCTCCTTCATAAGCCTTTTGCCTCTTTGGAGACTTCTTCATGCACATTTTTATTATTTCCTTAAAAGAAGGGCAAAAAGCAACCCACACTTAATGTAGCCATCGTTTACTTTGTTGCCCTTCTGTAGTGGAAAATATGTAACGTTCATTTAAGCTCACTCTGGAAATACCCTTTGCCCACCAGCAGGAAACCTTGTGGCAGTCAGCAGAGTTTCCTCCAGCCAGAGCTCTTTGTAACAGGAACTTGGCTTTTAAATGCCTTGGACACCACGGAGGAGTAGTTTGCATCTCTATTTGTAATATTGTTACAAGCGTTTGTATCAAGTGGAGACTGAAAGCTGCAGTGAAGCTATCGGTGACTTGACATGAATGAGGTGATTATGAAACATCTCTAGTCTCTGCTTGTGATTGTGGAATAGGATTTCTGAAAGCTTCTCCACACATCATCAGCAAGTACATAGAATTTAAGCACTCTGGACTTTCACAGTGAGGCAAAGGAATCACTACACAGCATAAGAACGTGTAGGGAGGTATCTGCAACAATTCTGCCTCCAGAATTGAACACAGCAAACTGATCAGCCTCAAAAATCGCACATTAAATCACTCTCATCTGCTCACCACCACAGCATGTGAATGGGCCAGCTCACCTGCAGCTTGCTTGGAACTATGCACTGTTTGCTTACTCAAAAAGAAACACCCATGCCCCAGACTCCCACATAGCCATAGGAAATGGAACAAAGTAAGTCTTTGAGTCAATCCATAAGTTCACCAGTTAAAATCATTTCAACAACCACAAAACAATTCAAAGCAACCCAAACTAATTTTTTTTTTTATATCTAGTCATGAGCTAAAATACAAATTTGACCAAATCATGTGTAGTTTATCTTACATTTAAAAAAATCAAACTAGCATAAATGCTATTTCCTACTCGCACAGAGGATCTAGCTGTAACAGAGAAGATGACAAGTAGTATGTGACAGAAAAGAAATGAACAAAAGAAAATAATTTCCCTGGCTTTTTATACCAAATCCCTTCATAGGATAAATTCAAAGTGACAGAAGAGAGATTAAAGAGTATTTTTCCCCTGAGAAGATATGCTTCCTCATAATTGTAATGTCAAAATCCCTGACACCTGAGCCTACTTCATCTAACACAACTAAAACTAAGAAAAAAAGGATACCCCACCTGCAAGCCTATGGCAAGAAGTTTGAAATAAGTGCACTGAAATGTTTAACTATGAACAGAATCTACTGTTAGCAAGAACAGTGTCTGATGGTAGAATACCAGGAGAGAAAACATCTAAATTAACAATCATCCTTACATAAAGTATCTGGACATATTATGTAAGCAGAAGAAAAGGGCATGGAAGAGCACGGTAAAACTCCACAGCCCAGCATCTACCAGAACACAGTTAAACACCAAAAGAGTATAGGGCATAAAACTAATGCTGGCTAAAAAACAGTGATAAATACAGCTTTTCTTTTCAAATGTAACAAATTATGCTAAGTCAGGATAAATTGTAATGAAAAATCCATATACCAAAACTCCTAAGATATTAAAATAAAGTATATTTAAATAGAAAATTTAAAAACCAAACCATGAGATTGCAAAACTTACTGGTCAAATACTTGGTATCAGAATTTGTAAGACCATTCAAACTTGCTCTTTGACTCCTTAGCTTTTCCTACCTGATTTAGACTTTCAAATATTTTCATAAGTACATGCAGCTAACTTAAAAATGTAAACACACATTTTTTAAATTGCAGACTGAGACAGATAAGGCTGATATAAAACTCAGATTCAGTTGTGACTTGCCATTTATAAAACATATGCTAGGCAAATCTCCACACAAAGCTACTAGTTTATGAACCCAAACAGCAGTTTTGGTTCAGGTAGCTGATACTCGATTTCTAAGAATGCTAACTAGACCTCAGTTTTATTTATTTTATTTTTCATATATCAGGCATTAAGTGGAGGATGATCAGGACCAGCACTGAATGCAGAGCAACCTCTTCATACTAAATTCTTTCCAGATTGCCCTAAAGCCAGATCTGCAATAGACTGGAACTCTAGATGGTATATTGTTGAAGAAGAGACCTGAAGGACATCGCTTTCACCTTCAGATCCACAGTCAAAGGCACAGAATAAAAATGAAGATATATGCAAATATTTGGTTTGCAATACCTAAACCAGAAAGAGCACTAAGTTAACATACCGAATCTATCTATTTTTGCTACCTCATACCACAGTTGAATGTAAGAGTCTAAAATTAGGCATGCATCTCAATTTGAAAGCTGCATCCCTCGGGCTGAGCAGGTATCACTTAATTTCTGTTCTAATAACACAGAGAACTTAGCTGTGTACTACAAAAGACATATATGCCTGGAGACAGCTAAGAGATGAAATCTCTAATGAAATGAAGCAGGGTAAACCCTCTTAATGGAGCCAGAAAAATTTCATCACAGCAGAAAAATTTCACTGGGCTTCTTTCAAAAGTTTATCACACAAATGTGATACACTTCCCTTTCCTTTTCAGTCTTTACATTGCACCAATCCCCACATATCTATCACTTCCCCAAGACTTTTACTTCATTATTTCTACCATCACAATAAAGTTACAAGTATGATTATTTTAACCTCTCAACATGCCTCACTGTTTCACAAAGCAGCAATGTAAGCAGGCACTAACTGGGGTTACTGCCACAAGCTCCACGAACCAGGAAAGCTCAAACCCTTGGAGCCTGCTCAGCTCCAACCTGAGCTTACAGGTTCGCCTTGATGGCAGCTCAGCACCTTCCTGCTGAGCTCCCACACCATTCCAGAATCCTCCCACTCCTGAGCTGCCACACAGGCAGGAGAGCTCAGAAAACTCAAGAGTAAGTTCATTTACCCAGGCTCACGCCAAAATGCAACTGCCAGCACTTCCTTTCCAAACACAACTGAACACAACTGAAGAAGGGTGAAAAGCTCTGTTTCCTCTGGACTTTCTGGTTATGTCATTTGCCTGGGAAATGGGTCCTCATCTAAAGAGAAGCCAAACCGTGTCGCTCACATCAACTGACAGGAAGCAGTCAGAAACCAAACCTTCACCCTGCCACGATGAAGCCTGGTTATGATGCCTCCCCCAGTGCAGAGAGGGAAGAACCAGGTTCCTACGACATGACAAACCACCCCACCAACAGCAACCAAAGCACCTCCTTGTATGCCGCAACTTGGCTGTCAAACCTGCGCTGCCTCTCGCCCTCCCACTTCCACCTTGGGCCCTCAAGAATTACCTGTTGGACAGCTGAACAGCTTCAAAAGGAAAAGCAAGAAGTAAGTAAAGACAATCTTGTCTGGGAAGGTTGCTGTCCTGGGAACAGAGATGGGCACAGACACTCACATTCACTGCAAATTAGCCAACAGCTTCGACTAAGCATCCATCCCAATCTCAGACACCAAGCTCTCCTCACAAATTTCCTAGGAAGCCAAGATATGAAAAAAATCCCAGAGTCTACTCCACTGGAAAATACTGTCAAGAGTTCTGCAGCACATTTGCTCCACAAAGTTTTCATTTGCTCTAAACCTAAGTAGTTTTCGACTCCATTGAGACACAACAAGTCCAAACTTCAATATCAATCAAGGAAGCACACTGCACTGTTAAAGAAGCATCTCTTGTATTTTATAAAATAATTGTTTTGCTCTAATAAACAACACCAAGGTATTATCTGATTCTTACAGCCTTTCCAGAATCCTGTAAAGACAATGAAAACCAGAGTTTTGTAATGTCTTTAATAAAAACACCGCTTCAAAAAAATTCTATTCATCAGGAAGTGGGGGTAGGGAACACAGCTGACACAAGTACTGAACAAAATCCATGAGCATTAATTCAATTATGGATTTCATTCAATTGTCAAAACCTTTCAGATGAAAATGATCCTTTAGGAAGCAGTCTGAGTGATGATTACTTTATTATTTCTTCACCAGCATTCAGTACAAAATATCAAACACAATTACAACAAAAAAAGTTGAAGAACATTTAGTCCTCATCTGATCTGAAACATGTGCACAAACACAATAGGCATTAATTTCATCACCCTGACAGCAACTGGGATAAGACACTCAGGGTCAGAGAGAGATGAGAGCATTCATCGTATTGAATTACCAGTCCTTTCAGCCCTTCAACCCTTCTAATCACACGCATATTTGCAGCCATCCTGGTTTTCACATTCTATGCCAAGATTCAACTGTTTATAGCCTGTTTGAAATGGAAGAGACCAGACTTCCCTGACACAAAGAGAAAAGCAGTAACACAACCACAGTTCATCAGCTACTTGATGATTCAGAAACCTGGGGCCAAACCAACTATTAGCACCCGCAGATGCAAGTCCTCCAAAGTGCATGAATTACACCTGTTTGTACCAGGGACTGCTTTAGCTCATCACTGAGAAAATTAACATCCTTTGCTGTCTGAGACTCTTTTTACATAGAATTCTTTTCACTTTATACAATATTCCTCCTAGAAAATAGTACTGTAGGGCAGCTGCATCTTACGGCAGGACAGGTGCGAAGCAACGCAGGGCCAAAGCAGGGACGTTCTCTCTGTGCCACCTTCCAATACCACTTCTACACATTTCATTACTCTGAGTATATAATCCTAGAGATTATTGAGGAGCACTGTCACAATGCCACAGAATAATTAATTTAATGTATTTATAGCTGCTTCATAGAATTCATGGATGCCCACTAAACTGTAATTGCACTGACAAATTTACACAGCGTTATAGGATTTCACTTTATGGTCATACTGGCTTTGTCAAGTTTACCTCACAGCACTGGGATGATTTGTTCCTTTCTGTACTCTCAATACTGGTTCTTCAGTCTTCTACTGCCAACTCTTGCATGACAGTCAGCAAAAAGGACTATTTTTGGCAATTCGTTAATGAATTCTAATATTATTGGAAAACCTAAACTGATGCCAAGTAAGCTTGAGTTCTCTCAGGCTTTGTAAAACAAAATTGTTTCAGTGGAAAAAAGAGTCTGACCAAAATTTAAAAAGAGAAAATATTTACAATAAATACTATTTTACTTACCAAGTAAAAAACTTTTACAGTTACTTCATGAGCCACTCTCTAGGACCTAAAATATCCAGAGCTCACAGCAATTATAGCTCAGCAATTATTTTATATCTCAAGTCAAATACTTAAATTAAAGAGAAAGACTAATCTTTCAAGATTTTCTATCATGCAGATCAGGTTATCACCTTATGGAGTTACATTTCAAAACAGAGGAGTTTGCTATAAAGATAAAAAGCCTTCCTAGCATGAACTACAGTTTTTGTTTTAAAAGAATTGGCTAAGAACATCCAAGTCAAGAAGAACAAAGAAAAGAAGAAAACACACTTGTGCATGCAGCTGTGAGGGGGAGACAGATTTACATACTGTAATGGATTAATAGGAAATGATAGAGAGAAACATCACCTCTTGACAGATAAATAAATAGAAAACAACTATCATAATAGACTAGTATTTGAATCAAAAATATAGTCATCCATTTTTATGATTGTAACCAACTCTACCCTGTTAATACCCACTCACATTACTGGAAATTTTGGAAAATTATTTTAAGATCAGACACTTCAAATATCCACAACTGGTTCAGCATGTTCTTGTATTGAAAAACCATAAATACCTTAAGTGTAAAACCAAAGAATGCTAAACAGCACATAACATTAAAGACATTTTAAATACAGTAAGACAGCAACAGAGTTAACAAAAAGTCACTTAAGCATCTCTAGAATCCTAACTAGTTGAGTGAGACTACAACAAGTTCCAGTATTCTGATGGATGAGGTTGTCTCCTATTGATTCAGTTACAAAAATAAACATCTCAACACACTTCAATCGATTGAATAAATTAATAGACTTGAAAGAGATGCAGAATTCCTCCCTCCCATGGCCCTTATGGTGCCTTAATGCTGGTAGAGCCCCACAGCTGCCTTTATGAAGCTACTATTTTTGCTGGTATATTGGAATTAAGTTTAATGATGCTACAGTTCTGCATCTAATTACATGCCCTAAGACAGCCTATCCACAGTAGGTCTCAGGTTACCATGCCAAACTCACACACTCAGGCACATGGTTAACTTTCCACTGTGAGTTTCAAGTTAAAACACGTGCAGCTTTCACTAGAGTAGGTCTAAAAGGACACACTGTTTCTCTCCCTTAAACAAATGGGGACTATCTTCCAGTTAAATGACACATGGATTTTAAAGGTTACAGCTCTTACCTCTCTACACATGTATTGTATTTTCCAAGCTTTTATTTACCTTCCAGTCATGGTTACTATTTTATTTATCCTATGACATATGCCTCCTCCTCCACAATTTCTTATTATTATTTGTTGCTTACTGTGACAAAGCATCTCTATTTCAATATTCTCCTAATTGATCTCCTGTTAGTGGCCCATAATTGAACATCACCATTTTTCTGTTTGTATGAAGTTTATCAATGCAATGAAACAGAGGTCAACAGATGATGGCTGCCTTGTTGTTTCTTTTGGTTAGCATTTTCCTTTCTTTAATCTCACAGGCACTTTTTGGATAAAAGTTCTTTTTAAAAATTCTAAGTGTTTGCTACTGTCTGCACACCAGTTGTAGGCAGCTTGAGTAGCTTTTCCATTACAATTCATACACAGATTTTTTGCTCTTATTCTTAGAGTAGATCAAGTTAAACTTCTATACCACTATTTTCAGCAGTTAATGACCAAGGTGTATTACTACACATCAAAGTACCTGCACCAGAAACGCTACATAAAACAGAAGGCAGCTAAAACTATAAGAACGTGTGAACTACTGCTCCTTCTTCCTTTTTTTTTTTTTTTTTTTTTTAATATATCAAACACAACACAAGTTGGCTTATTTGGACAAGAGGTAAGGCAAAACTACATAAATTACAAGCTGAATCAAAAACTACCACTAAAGGAAGACACCTTGCTTCAGTTTTGTATCCATTCTATTTACTCTGATGTCAAACTGTGCAACTCTTGTACCTTAGCTGGCTTTGTGGGTTTCCCAAGAGTCAGTATGAAAGCAAGGCCTACAACTGCACTCAAAAGTGGAAACTAGGGGAGATCCAGACTGATTCTGAAATAAATGCTTCATTACAGAGTGGAAAAAGGCCTTAGCCATGAATATGAGAGGACCTTATTTGTATGAGCTCTGTCATCTGTCAACATGTATTGCTATTCTTTGCTCTCAAGCACCTAAAGCCAACGCTATCTTCAAACAGCCTTCTGTATATTAAAAAATTTCTGAAGGTCGTGTTTAGACACAGGAAGCACCTGTCATTTATTATTTTTTACATGCAGAATTAAAGTCTCCTTGCCTACTTTCCAAATTAAAAATATATGACCTCTCAAACACGGAGCACTTTGTGAGGTATTATCACCTGAATGCAAATACCCCTCTGATCATACAAGAGAGGCCTCCAATTCCAACTTAATTATCTGAAACCAAGGTCCTGAATAATCACAATCCATGGCTGATCAAAAATTTAAGGGCCAAAGACTGACATGAGGCAGGCTGCACGAAAACTAAAAATCTGTAATAATTGAGAGATTAAGTAATCTATTTATTAAAAACTTGTACGCGCATTATGTACAATTGTAGCCGATGACTGCTTTCTCATCTGCTGCCAATTTAATGCTACAGATGTGCAGCACAGGCCACAGGGGTTCAAAGTGTGCAAAGGCGGCTGCCATTCAAGTGCTGATAGAGCACGACCGGTGTCGCATCTCTTCCGTTTTCCCGACCTGCAAAACGAACACAACACCAACACTCCGTGAAAAGCATCACCAGGGAAGCAGCGGCGGCTGCGGAGCGAGGCGGATCCTCTGCGGTGCCGGGCACAGGCCACGGCCGCAGCTGCCCGCGGGCCCCACGGCGGGCGGCCCGAGGGGCGAGCCCAGAGCGGCACCACCGCCGGAGCCCCC